>CATIWQ010626222.1:0-10330 GCA_949673415.1 Euphorbia schlechtendalii | reverse complement strand
ACAAGGCTTCAAAAATAGGGGGATGCAACCGCCCGCTAACCTATTAATTACATTTCCCAAAAATTGAAATTACGATACCCGAAGGAAAATTAAAGTCCTAAACATACATCTAATCCTAATCTACCTACATCCACAAAGGTTAGCACAGGAGATAGCAGGCATGTTCGATTTTGAATTCAGTGAGGCCAGAGTGGCATAAAAAAAATCGCGATATTGTGTTCGTTATTTAAATAAAACCATTCATTTTATTAGCACATTGGTTGCTCATTTTAATTAATGAAATTGCTTGCATGGTAAAAAGTGAGGTCTGTTATCCGGGAATATATTTTATTCCCTTCTTGGGGGTGTTCTGACATACATCTCCTTTTAAATAAAGAAAAAAGATGAAGAAGAATTACAACAGTTAAAATAAAATAAAAGAAGCGAAAGTCCTAGGTTCGCAAAAGAAATCAGTAGAAGAAATTAAACACTGAAAGCACGGGAATTGCAGTTCTAGGAACTCAAAGGCTTACCCTTACTGAACGAATCCACTTCGAAGAAATCCGATCGATCCTTGAGAAATCCTCCTCATCTTTTTGTTTAGGTAAAAATGTTGTAGTAGAAAGTCCAAAAATTGTTCATTTTATTCTTGTAATTGGAAGTCTTTCTAAAAGCTATATTTTTTTCTGATAATTTCGAGATCCTGATTATCGAGAATGACCCGACTATTTATAGGAAAATCCCAAAAAATCCAAAAAGGTAAGTTTTTCCGGCGAGGGGCCTCGCCGGAGAAAAGCCTGGCGAGGCTCCTCGCCGTGTCCTTGGTGAGGCAAACCTCACCATACTCTTGGCAAGCCCTTGCCAATCTTGGCGAGGCCTCACCATACTCTTGGCGAGCCCTCGCTAAGTTTGGCGAGGCTCCAACCCGGGATGTAGTCTCCCCAGGTTTTCGTTTTTGAACTTTTCTTGTATTTTCGTATTTTTTAATTAATATATTTATTTATTTTATATATATAGTTAATTAATTTTTTAATTAAATAATTTTATCTAAAATGTACTTCTAAATTAGAGACGAGGAGGATTCCCATTCGGATGCATCAGGATACTCGAAAATTGTGTTTTTCAAGGATAAAATCTCGAAAAAGCCATCATCATCGAATGCGCGAGCTGGTACAAAATCCCATGCTCACAGCTGCCCCTCATGTAATAATTACTGGTTGTATAACAAGTGTTGTCACACAAAAAGAGCAGAGGGATAGAGAGAATACCTAACCGGTGTGGTTGGTGATTTCCTGTTCTCAATTGATAAAATAGGCCTTCCTTTCTGGCGTTGTGTCTTCAAAAGGTTGTCTGTTTCTTTCTTCGGAATTCCTTGGTGCTTGATGCCCCTTTTATGTTGGTTGACCGTTTCTTTCTGCTGCGTCCCATTAGTGGTAACCGTTTCATTCTTCAGTTGTGGTCATTGTATGCCCCTTGGAATAATTGGAGATTGATGCCTAAATGCGATCTTTCCTTAGTAGGATTGCAACTTGTTCTGTATGTCAAATCAAGAAGATAATGTTAATCAATATTTCATGATGAATGTTTTAATTGTTTGAATGAGTTTTTGTGGAGAAAAAATTTTTGCCCCTTCAATCAAAAATTAAAACATTGATAAATGAGGTTGAGGAATATTGGGGTATCCCGTGCATCGTTCCGTAGCGTTAGGAGGCTTCTATTGGAAAATAATGATAAATAAATAGGTGGGGCCCATTTATTTTCTTTATAAATAGGGCTCCACTTCCTTTATTTTTTTCACTTCTCATATTCTTCATCTCTCTAAAACACTCTCACTCTCCCCTCTCTCTAGAAATCATGCTGTTGAAGGTTGCTAACAAGGTACTCCGTCTTACATCTCACCTTGTTCCTCAGTCTACCGATGATTCCGACGTATTTTTCGTTGATATTGACACCGCATATGGTTTGGCTGCAAGCAACATTATGCTGGGGTTTACCATTACTTCCCCTATAGAGACATTGGATCCTGATTTTCCAGCCCAATCTCATCTTTCCCGGGACGAGGTATTTCTAATAACATTTTTATTTTCCATTTTTAGTGAAATTTGTCCTATTTAGGAACTAGATTGGAACCGATCCTTGAATCATGTCGTAGAATTTTATCCTAAAAAAATATAAAAAAAGATAAATTCGGGTCCGCCAGAAACTTTTCTGGCGGACATAAGGAAATTTGGCGAGGGTCTTAGGACCCTTGCCAAATCGCCCGGCGAGGGTCCTAAGGGACCCTCGCGAGGCCTGCTGGCGAGGCAATGGGGCTCACTGGATTTTTTCAGCGACGCCTCTCCGGGTTCTTTTCGTAAAAGAAAAAAAAATAATTTTATTATATATATATATATATATATATATATATATTTATTTATTTATTTTGTTTTTTATGGAAAAGAGATTGGAAAATAATTAAAATTCGGAGTCCAAAAGTTTTTCTGATAAAAAAAAACTTTGAAGAAAATATTTGTCTAAACGATAATAGGACTCGGGTTCTAAATTTATTTTAAACTTGAGAATATCCGAGGACCTCTTTGAGAAATGTGAGAAGTAGAAAGATTAAAAAACAATAATAAAGTTCGGGATCCAAACGTTTTTTGGATCTAAACTATTTAAAGAAAATATTTTTGGTGTTTTTCTCGTCGTTTTTTTACGTTTAATTACAAAATGCGTTTAATTAATTTGTTTTGCAGTCCCCCACGCTATGTCCTACTGGTGGGTATTCTACCATCCAAGCATGGTATCATCACGCTTCTTCTCACCCCAAGCTAGTTCAAGCTATGGAGGCCACTAGCTTCGGTCCCTTGGCCCGATCATTACGGCCTACCTTATTACCGTATGCTACATCGATCGCGCTTACTTAGAGGTGGTGCGACATTTCGCACACCTTCCACCTTCCTATCGGGGAGGTTACCATTACTCCTTCTGATGTTGTAGCGATCACTAGTCTCCCTGGGCAGGTACCGTGATCTGATTCGACACCTTTTTAGAGCGGTTCTTCAAGGCAACAACTGCTTATAATCGTGTCAGAGACCTGCTCAGCATTGACCCCAGAGGTTGGGCGTTGCATTATAGCGTGTTGTTTGACTACTGGACAAGTCGACAGTTTGTTTCCAAGGCCAAGATTCCTCTGTACGTGTGGTCATTTTTTGTCACCCTGTTGAGTGTGATATTTTTCCTAGTCTCGAACAGCGAGATCAACTATGGGCTGATTGAGCCGCTAGTAGATTTGGACAGGGTTAGTGGCCTTAATTAGCCATGGGCGATCTTGGCGCAGACTTATTTTGCCCTTGACTTAGTCGTTCGGGGTCGTTTGCATTCTCTGCGGTACTGCCCCATAGTTCTTCAAGTATTGTTTGTTTACTTTGTGATTTGTGTACATTGGTTATTAAGTGATTAACCTTAACTGATCCCTTTATTTCGTAGGCATGGTCTTTCTATCATCGGTTCCTCCCCACCCCACATTTTGTTGACGCTTAGGAGGGAGCTCCGTGTATGGCGTGATTTGCTCATCATTCGTGGGAGATTTTTTGGATTCTGGTAGTTACTATCAGCATCTTTGTGCATTGACCCTTGAGCAGGTGATGGACCTTATTTCTATGGATATGATCACCTTTTTATCTTTAGATTTATTCTGACTTTAACGTTCTTTCTTTTCAGGTGGAGCGTAACCCGTGGAGGGGTCTCCCAAGCTATCACATAGCGAAGGAGATTCGACAAGAAGTGGATCGCAACCGCCTTCATCCTTGAGGGGCCTAGGATCCGTGAGTAGTACCTGGGAGAACGTATTCAATTTTGGCAGACTAAGACAGTATCCGTGAGGCATATTCCACCTCCACCTCCCACCAGACAGGCGCACTTGGTTGTCACTGATCCCGATGAGCGGGAGGTGCTCTTTGAGGTTCACAACATGAGGCTCTCCGGGCTGCGTGGTGACTACGAGGCCTTCATTAGGGAGAGACTACTTTTGCTTCACCCACCGACCCAGGCCAAGGCGGAGCATCCCCCAGCTTGTGTTAGGGGTCCGAGAGTTGATGGTGGTTCCGGTGCAGGCGCTAGCGGCATTGGTGTGGGATGCTGGGTATGAAATGTGTTAATTGTTTTACCCATGTTGATCCTATTTTTGACTATTTGTTTATCTTTGTATGAATTTTTTCGAAAGAGGGTTCGCGTGCCTGATTTGAATGCCAAGATTGGGGACGCGAGTACATCTGCAGGTGTCATAGAGGGGAGGTTTACGGTTCCCCTTGATTCTACATTCTACTTGATGGGTTCCATGGGAACCTCACGGAAGGTGCCTCTTCCCCCGAGCTCCCATACGTCGACCTACGACCCTTCCGATATTACTCATGTGAGTTTTAGATTACTAGTGATCTTTGGGGGTGTCTTGTCATTCGTTTACTCACTCCTTTCCTTTTGCAGGTCATACGTGAGGAGATGGATCGGGTAGCTAGGCATTCCTTTGCATTAAGGGACTTAATGATTTCACAGGATGGATCACACGGTGAGGAGCCTCGCCAGGCTTTTCTCCGGCAAGGCCCCTCACAGGAAAAAATTATCTTTTTTGGATTTTTCAAGATTTTCCTATAAATAATCAGGTCATTCTTGATAATCAGGATCCAAAAATTATCAGACAAAAATATAGCATTTAGAACAACTTCGAATTCTAAGAATAAAATGAACAATTTTTGGACTTTCTACTACAACATTTTTACCTAAACAAAAAGACGTGGAGGATTTCTCAAATATCGATCGGATTTCTTCGAAGTGGATTCTTTCAGTAAGGGTAAGCCTCTAAGTTCCTTGAGCTGCAATTCTCGTGCTTTCAGTGTTTAATTTCTTCTTCTGATTTCTTCTATGAACCTAGGACTTTCGCTTCTTTTATTTTATTTTAACTATTGTAATTCTTCTTCATCTTTTCCTTTATTAAAATGAGATGTATGTTAGAACACCCCCACGAAGGGAATAAAATATATTCCCGGATAACATACCTCACTTTTTACCATGCAAGCAATTTCATTAATTAAAATGAGCAACCAATGTGCTAATAAAATGAATGGTTTTATTTAAATAACAAACACAATATCACGATATTTTAGGCCACACGGGCCTCGCTGAATTCAAAATCGAACATACGTATTATCCCCTGTGCTAACCTTTGTGGATGCAGGTAGATTAGGATTAGATGTATGTTTAGGACTTTAATTTTCCTTCGGGTATCATAATTTCAATTTTTGGGAAATGTAATTAATAGGTTAGCTGGCAGTTGCATCCCCCGATTTTTGAAGCCTTGTAATTTCCATTTTTTGCTTTTACTTTCCGCATTTACTTATTGTTTTGTGGATGGTTTTTTTTTTCTTTGTGAATGATTTATTATTTCACAATATGTGAATCATACATGTAAAATCAAAAAACAACCTAAGCACGAATATGCATAACTAAGAGAATACGGTTTTCTGTAGATGTAATATAATGTGATCACATAAGAAATAAGCAACTTATCCCGGACCCGAATTTGTGGGTCTTAGTGTGCTGTCCCCTGGATGTTAAGCCTCACAAGACTCTAATTCCTTGAAAGTGCTAATCTAGGTGGCGACTCCACACTAAGAGATGGTGGATTCGAGTTTGAACATATCTTAAACGTTTTTTGCCTTTTTCTCTTTCAACCTTTTTCCTAGGTCCCCGACCCGGTGCTTTCTTCTTTTTTCAAACACCCCGGTGGACCGCACCTCTCATCTTCGCATGCTCTCAGCCCAACACTCAATGTCATCAGCTCACAGTCCAACATTATTGGCGAGATTCGGCCAAACTCGACTAATGGACATCGATTCATTATATTAGCAGTCAACTACTTTTCAAAGTGGATGGAAGACGAATCCTACACCAACATCAGCGCTAAGAAGATGACCAAATTCATTGAAAAGCATATATTCGCCCAATATGGCATCCCACATCACATTGTATCAGATAATGGAGTTCAATTCCAAGGAGCTACAATAGACCTAATGAGGAAATATGGGAAAAAGCACCACCGATCATCACCATACAAGACACAGGCTAATGGGGTGGTAGAAGCAGCTAACAAGGTGATTAAGAAAATCCTGAGCAAGATGGTCGTTACTTACATGGATTGGGCTGATAAGTTGCCATTTGGAGTATGGGGATATAGGATGAGCATCAAAACTCCATCCAATCAAACCCCTTTCTCATAGTGTATGGGACGGAAGCAGTTTTACAGGTGGAAATGGAAGTGAAATCGCTTCGAGTAGCACTGGAGGCGAGATTAGAAGAGTCAGAATGGGCAAAGGCCAGATTTGAACAGCTGAACATGACTGGTGAAGAGCGACAAAAGGCACTGGATCATTTGCAGATGTACCAACAACACATGGCTAGGGCATACAACAGTCGAGTTAGGGCCAGAAGCCAACCCTTAAAAGTAGGAGACTTGGTTCTGAAACAAATGAGACCCTCAAATGTGGACCAATGGGGAAAGTTTCGCCAAACTGGGAAGGCCCTTATGTCATTAAGAAAATCTTGAGCAAAGGAGCTGCCAAGAACATGGACATGGATGGAAACGAGTTCGTCAATCTAATCAATCAAGATAAGCTCAAGCGCTAACATGTGTAAAAGTAAAAGAAATAAATTTACAAAAGCTGTACACCAAAAAAGAGAGAAAAACCAGTCCGCCAGATGGCACTTAGCTACCTAGGCAACAATTAGGACTATTCTTGTATAAAAACTAGAAATGTCTGCTGAGTTGAAAACCTGTGAAGGGCGACTCAGGCAAAAATTAGGATAAGGTGAGGAATAGAGGGACCGCGAGTTAGAAAACCTACTCTAGGTTAACTGGCGGCAGGACTCAAATCATTGGAAAACTTGTACCCTTTTAAAGTCATTCAATGAAATGTATTATGTTTGCAAATATTTATGTTTATGTTTATATGAATAGTATGCATACAGAATATCGTAAGTAAATAAAATTCGATAAAATTTCATAATCCAAGAATAAGTAAAAAACACAAGTCAGAAAACAAATGACGAAAATAAATAATATCTAAGGGTGCCAGTCATTTCATTGCACGCGCTTCCTCGAAGTATGGGGAAGGGGGTCCAAACCATCTTCATCCCTCTCCCACTCACGAGACACCATAAAGTGATGATCAGCATCAGGGAGAACCTTGATCTCACCAAGCCATCCACGATAGAATCCGAGAGTTGACGGTTATTCCAGTGCAGGCACTAGCGGCACTGGTGTGGGATGCTGGGTATGAAATGTGTTAATTGTTTTACCCATGTTGATCCCCATTTCTTATTGTTTGTCTATCTTTGTAGGAATTTGCCCGAAAGAGGGTTCACTTGCCTGATTTGAATGCCGCAATAGGGGATGCGAGTACATTTGCAGATGTCATAGAGTGGAGGTTTGCGATTCCCCTTGATTCTACATTCTACTTGATGGGTTCCACGGGAACCTCACGGTAGGTGCCTCTTCCCCTGAGCTCCCATATGTTGGCCTACGACTCTTCCGATACTACTCATGTGAGTTTTAGATTACCAATGATCTTTGGGGGTGTCTTGTCATTCGTTTACTTACTCCTTTCCTTTTGCAGGTCATGCGTGAGGAGATGGATCGAGTTGCTAGACATTCCTTTGCATTAAGGGACTTGATGATTTCACAGGATGGGATTACTCGTGTATGTTGTATTTCTCGACCTGTCATATGTGATGCATGAAATGTTATTTTTACGTACATGGATGTGATTTTCATGACATGTTTTATGACTGTAGGATATGGTGATGAGGAGTATAGAATTCGAGCCATGCTACCAAGATCTCAATGGTCACTTTCAGTCACTGGAGATCAGCCATCAAGGTGTAGATTCTCACTACCATGGCCTTGAGGTTAGTCACCAGGATCTGGGAGTTAGTTACCAGAGTTTGGAAGCTAGTCACCAGAGTTTGCAGGCTTAGTATCAGGAGTTGCTGCAGTAGAGTAGGCTCGAGCTGAAGTGCGGGCTTCCACCTTGTATCCTCACCAACCTCTTACATTTGATATCGATTCCCTACTTGATGACTCAGATGATGGGCGACTCTTCACTCCGGAATGGGATGTCGATTTTCTTCATGCTCCCCAGCCTCCTCCTATGTCCAGTTCAGCGGATGGTGCTCCCGGAAGACTGGGTCTTGAAGACCTTGAGATATCCACCATGTTGCCCCAAGATCCGGTGGGTGGAGATAACGCTTAGGTGGCTCATGCTTAGGAGTTCCCTTTTAGCTTTAGTTTTAGATTCCTCTTTTCAAACCGAACTTTTTAGATAGCTCTGCTTTGTAGAATCATAAAAAGACTTCTGATTTATGAAAGAAAAGGGGATTTTGGCCTTTTGTAGTACCGGGTCCTCACATGTGGTGTTTTATTTTATGAATATGCTTGCTTGTTTGTGAATGTTTTTCGTATATGTATGAATGAATGTTAATGCTAATGTATGTGGTTAATGTGTGTAGGCAACACCGATCTTGAGGGATTTTCTTTAGCTCTTTTCCCCTATGATGTCAACCCATAACAAGTACCTTAGGGTCTTTCTCCACACTATTTGAGGACCCGATTGGTGGAGGATTAAGAGTTTTGGTCTGCGGGGTCTTTAGTACCTTGCTTTCAGGCTTGTGAATATGGCCTTCATTCGTGCTGCTCTGAAGTTTTGGGATCCCGCCACCCATGTTTTTTGCTTTGCTTACTTTGAGCTTTATCCCTTGGTCAAGGAGATTCATGCTATTCTGGGGCTCCCTTTTCCGAAGGAGTCGACACCAATATCCCCCGCGAGACTGTCCTTCGCATTTCCTTCTTTCTAGTTTAGAGGAGAGGATAAATTGAAGGGTTTATGGAACCTAGAGTCCAGCGGGCACCTTTTGTCAGCTCCCCTTGATGTTGGTGGCTTCTGGGTTGAAGTTGTCCTTAGCTGGTGTGAGAATACACCCAGCAGTTATCTAGCTTGGCCTTCAATGGTGACTCTGCTTCTTCTAGTGGAATTTGTTTGTGGGGTTGGAGCGATTGCGCCTTTCCGCTTGCTGTCAATCATTGACCCACTCTCTACAAGCTTTTCTCCTGCATCTTTAGCCTTGGATGAGAGTTTGGTCCACTTAGATGCTGCTTCAGTGAATTAGGATTTAGCAGGAGACCATTTTACTTTACTAGAGATAATTTTCCTCATCTCTTTCTTTCATGATTTTCGTTATTTTTTTAAACGAATGGGTTAACGTAGGTATGGCTATTGGAGAAGCTTCACTTGACTGTTGATCCACGCTTAGGGAAGGCTCGACACCTCCCTTCGCATTATGGTTCTAGAGGCTTCACCAGGAAGGATCATTGTTCACTGAGCGAAGGTGATTGGGTTAAGATTCTGGGCTCCTACCGATCTTCTGAGGTTCGTTGGCTCAGCCCTTGGTTAGAGATTCCGTTCGTGGTTATCGACGTCCATGATTATGGCATTTTGCTGATGGGGCTGTTTGGCGTTACGTCCTATTCCCCTTATCGTCTGTGCAGGCAGTACAGGCGTTAACAATGAGTTCCTCGGTCTCTATGCTCGACCCATTTCCATGACTTTGGTCCTGACACTCCCAATGCTATGTGAAGGCTCTGGGTACGTTCTCGGGTCATTATATTGGATTACACTACTGTGAGCATGGGATTTTTACTCCCAACTTGCTAGTTCGATGATGAAGCTATAATTTTTCCCTTGTTAGCTTTTCACATTTTACAGGGTCTCGAAATCATCCGAAAATCATATGCCTTATTTCTTTGGGCCTCATTACCCTTTTAAAAGCCCAAACCAAGAAAAGCCCGCTAGGCTAATCCATATCGTTAATGATATGATATCGTTAACGATATCAAAGGATATCGTTAACGATATCATCCTTTATCATTAACGATATCGATTGTGCAGACAGTCAGAAAAGGCTGGCTTCATAGTTTTCAACTGAAAAGTCCAATTCTCACCCATAAATTCGAACTTTTACCTCCAAACAAGTGGTCAATTGCTGCTAATAATGATGGGTGGAAAAATGAGGTAATGGGATGGGTTAACCACCTAGACTTTTGGATTGAAGGGAGCCCACAGGGGCTGATTTTCTTCAAAGAAAAAGGATTTAGAAAAGGGGGAAATGAAATTCAGTAGAGAGGAAGCTTGATTCCAGAAAAGAGAGAGCTCTCAATCCCTCCAAAGATCCCAGCAAAAAGCCATCACAAATCAAAAGCAAAAGCTACCACAAATCCCACACATAAACAACACAAACAAACTTCAAAACTTTGAGATTTTAG
>CATIWQ010626205.1:0-22414 GCA_949673415.1 Euphorbia schlechtendalii | reverse complement strand
ATTAATTTATATATGATTTTAATTCGGTTCGGTTCTCGGTTTATTCGGTTTTTTTTCCAAAAACCGAGAACCGAACCGAAAACCAAATTATTCACATATATGGACCAAGAACCGAACCAAATTAGTTCGGTTCGGTTCGGTCCGGTCCGGTCCGGTCCGGTCCGATTCGCCGGTTCGGTTCGGTTTTTTTGGTATTTTGCTCTCCCCTAGTGCTGGGTTCATTTTTTTGTTAAATATTATTTTCATTTTTTTCCCAGATGAGGTGTTGAATACCATGTTCCAAAAATGATCTTTAATGCATTATTCTTGACAAGACCAATTCATGGGTGGGCTGGGTAGGCTCAATGGACTTACGCCTAAAATTTCCGGGCTTAAATCCAGTCCAGCTTGGTTATGCTCATCTGTGCTTTGCCATATATAGTCAGTGGATTACTTTTAAGTCACAGCTTCATTGTAGAGATGTTGTTTCCAGTCCTACCCCATCTTCATGGCTTTTTTTGATTTTGTTAGACTCTTTCTGCTTTTCTAACGCTCAGTGCCGCAAAGGAATAAACCAGGCATATATTTATCACTCAATTTCTGCTGGTTGCTGTCATCCCCAAGCTTGTTGCCATGAACCATTCAGAATTTAAATTTTGATTTTTTCAATACATGCACAATTGTGTGACAGTGAACTGGGGTCAAGACTTGGAATAAAATTATTTTTACGATTTCAAGTTTAATTAAATATAAGAGCTAATTTTGTTAATCTGGAACATGTTAGTATTGATGAATATGTAATATGTTCTAAATATACGTAAATAATGGGGATTTTATACATGGATCCCGGTATTCTCAAGGGAAAAAATAATTTCATTAGATTTGTTGTTATACGTACAAATTATTCACCATATCACCATTTAATTTTATTTTTTCCCCATTTTTTGTAACGAATTTGTGTGGATATTTTTTCACCTAAAATACCTGTATCCACGTATAAAATCTGACTGTGGAATGCTTATTAAAAAGTACATAAGGTATTTTTTGCCAAGTTTGATCTATTAATTACTGGCTAGTTTAGCTGTGCTTTTTCAAATTATTTTTTTAAAAGCTCAAGCTTTTTTCATAAATAACATAGTTGATTATGGAAAAATAAGTTAGACAATTACTAATCAAATAGGTTGAAGGATCAAAATATGTTATTCACGATCAAAATTTACGGGAGCAATGTCTTGAAAAACTGAAAAACTATGTGTAAAAAGCCATACAAAAATGGGCTCATTAAACTAGATTCACATCACTTTATGATCTATTATTTTATTACACTCTTGATCATTTTATTGTCACCTTGTTTTATTCAACTTTTTTAGCTAGTTGGTGCTAAATACATGATATAATTTTTTAATATACTATTATATTAAACCGTAATCACATTTCAATAGAATTACAATTTAATACATTTTATAAATTCGTTTAATATCTACTAATGTCCCCTATGCTAAACTAACGATTTTTAAAATTTTAATTAAATTCCACAAGTTTGAACGGTATACTATTATAATGATGCATTAGAAAGTTAAAAAATATTTTAATTCAATTTTTTTATTCAAATATAATGCCTGTATGAAAAGTACTAGTAAAGTAATTAATATAATTTAAAATAAAAAAATGTTAATACAATATTTACCTTATGTGTCAGAAACGGTTAAAAAGAACTTTATTTAAGTTACTAGAAGTAACTGTTGCAGTTGACCCTTTCCTGAACCGCGTGAGAAACAAGCAGAAAAGCGCGTGAATCACACGCGTTTCGTTGCTTTGAAAACACTGCGCTCCTGTTTCACTCCCTCGATGAAACTTTTTTGACGGTGTAGCCAAAACACTGCTTGACGATTTATGGAGTATGCATCAGAAAGAAGGCGTAGGAGTTTGATTGATGGAGATCATGATTGGCCAGTCAGTCTCTAGATATACACCGAACATAGTTTTCAATTTTTTTGCACTTTTCGTTCTTAACCAAAAATCAATTTCCGCTATGCCAGATCTGCATTGTTAATATCACACAATTCATTTCTTGTCGCTCATTGCCGTGTTGAGGTAAGCATCATTTCTTTCAATTTTGATCGGTGTTGTGCGATTTTGACTATTTCTCTATTGTTTGTTTCTCTGTGTTTATTATCTTTATTTTTTTTTGTAATTGATGTTGTCATGCGTAATTTTTTTGCCCTAATTTATCAATTTTATATGCAATTTGTACGATGCGTTCATATTTCTTTTGGGTATTTTTCTTAATGAATTTTATTTTGACTATTCTTTTATCCTAATTTAAAATTAAAGTTTAGTTTCTGAGTTTAGCATAATGCAATGAGTGTATTTCGTCAAAACTCAGGTTATAATTGTTTACCTTAATTTATTATTGTTAGTGTGGTTTAATAATTTGATTGTGTTGCAATTTTTTTTTTAAGACAATGAAACGTTTCCGATAATTTTTTTTAAAAATAAAAATAAGTCAAACTTACTTTATTTAGAAGTTATGAGAAACACCGGACGCTTGTCATTGTTCGAAGTATGCTTCACAATTACTGATCGTGTCTTTTGCTGCAAAGCATGGCAAATCAGCAACGCTCTCAAGATCCAATCCACGACCTACTAAGAAATGAGTACATGTTATGGGAGAGCAGAGATGTGTACCTAAGTTTGGATAGGAGGTCAAGAAACACCATATTCTTCACATGTTCTTAATACTGGTGGTTTTTTCATTCTATCATTTCTTGCTTCCTGATTGCTCACTGATTTCATTTATGGAGTTGAGTTGTACTGTAATAACGTTGGAGCTGATTTGTTTCTTATTCCTAATATCATATCTATGTGGGTCGGTAACATTGTCTATGTTCTTGGTGGGAGGACTCTTCTGTTAATTTTATGCTTAGCAGTGGTTACAATTACAACATTAGTAATCTGATAGATAAGGTACTCACTTTTTCAGGGTACACGTGTTAAAATAACTATTGAACAGAATGTTATGAACTTCAAATTGCTTACTTGTTGATACATGTAGCCGATGGGAAAGTTTAATTTTGAATTTTAGTACAGGTTGACAAGAGAACTCTGATCATATGGGGCAAGAATGACTGAATTTTTAGCAACAACTTAGTAGTGGTTAGTACTTTGATACTGTATAAATGTAGCCAATAAAAATGTTTAATTTTTGAATTTTCGTACAGGTTAGTACTTTGATACTGTCCTTGATAAAATATTTTGTTCCATTTCATTTATTCATTTAACTAATGGATTAATCAATTGCCATTTGTATAGATCATCAGGCCTCGTGTCCAAACTCCAACTGAAGTAATGAGCTGACCAGGACAATCATTTCATGTCAGATAGTTAACAAGGTATTCATTATTGATTGCCTGTCTTTGTGTTTATATCGACTAATTTTCTCAGTGTTCTGAACAAGTCTGTTTATACTTATAATAGTTGCCAATGAAAAATAGTTGTGCAGCTTAGCATTTTGTTTGTGACATTAAGCTTCTCTTGGTTTTATCACTTACCTGATCTAAACATGGCATGTGATTAAACAAAAGTCTAACTTATTGGGTAAGGTATGATTTTTGTGAATAAATGTATATATTTATGCATTTTCCAGAGTTTTGAATATGTGCTTCTGTAATTAGCATATGATTTTACCCTGATCACGTCTTCTAACTAACCGAGGAAGGGCTGGTTATTGTGAACACATGTATTTATTTAATGCATTTTTTCAGACATTTGCCCATTTGGTGACTTTCGCGGTCGCCCTTACTGAACCGACTTGAATCTGAACTACGATTCAGATCAAGTCTGACCGAAATCGGATTCCCTTTTCGTGCCATATGCGCTTAGACTTTCTTTCTTTTTTCCCATTTTTCTTCCCAGTCCAATTTTTTTTTACTAAAATTTAGACTCAAATTGCATAACCAAATAATTGTTTTGCTAAAGATGGATTTCTAGCCACGGAATGGATCAAAGAACTGAATACATTTCCAATACCTACTGCCTAGCGCCAATTTATTAAGTTAATCATAGAGCCCTTTACGGCCGCTTCGATTCGTTTAAAGGCAGGGCTAGCTTTAATTGTAACACAGTCATATTGATCAAGTTGATCAAGGGCTTTACCCTTCAAAAAATGTTTGCTTTTGCCATTATCGTTAAAATTTACCCTCAGCATGTTTTAATAAGATTATATGTTCTGTTTTACTTATATAATTTTCAGGTAGTTGTTCTAATTTCATGAGCATTAAAGTTCATTTGGTATCCTAGACTTTAACCATATATATAGCTTTTAGTTGATTCTTAAGATAATAAACTCAGGCAGGAGATTAGGGATAAGTGGATTTTATCCAGCTTTGTGATCAGGCTTTGATTAAACTTATGATTCAACTATTATGTCATTACTTATGTGAAAAGTAGGTTGTTTACTGGAATGTACTTCACTAATTTATTGCTTGAAATAGCTACTGCTTACTACTTATTGGTGAGAAATTATTTCTTAAGTTAGAGCATACAGATGAACCTACTGGAGAAAACATAAAAATGATATCGAATCTTGTATCCATCAATTTGAAGAACAATATGTTTTTCCACTATTTGCTTATTTGTTCTCAGGTTGATGCTTGTATTAGGGTTGGTTATATTGGGAGCATTTTCAATCATTTTGGTACTCGTAATGTCAACTGAAAGATGCCATTTGATTTAAAAATTTTAGAGCAATAAAATATTTCAAGAAATTAAAATAAAATGATAGATTAGTTCATATATTTTCTATGAGATATTTCAGGTATTTTAAAGGCGACCTGAGTGATAATTGTTGCACTTTTTTAATCCTACAGTGCATTCATGACATAGAACAAGGTTTTACCATAGAAATCCTCATGTATTAGGTTGTTAAGAACCATATCCCCTTGTAACATGGAACCAAATATGCGTTGGTGGAACCCTCTGATGATCTTTCATTTGATGTGACTTCTGAGTGGTAGGCTCTTGCAAACTAAAGTTGCATTATGAGAAATGTTAGTTTAGATATGTGTTTTACAACATAGTAAATCAATTTCTGGGAATATAAGTCTTGCAATGTTTAAATATGTTATCCCCGTTGCATTTTTGGTAGTCTTATATTTCTAATTTGACTTTTTGATTTTGTTCAATAGTCTTCTTCTGCAGATAATTGGGCTTAAAACATCTGTAAGGAGTTTCTTCCCATGTCATGCATCTCATATCAGTCGTCAAATTGATGGCTTGTTGGATGTTGTGTTAGAAAGGGCTACAAATTGGTGATTATTTTGATGAAATCTTGTGGTATGTCTGCAAAAGTTTTATTTCTCTTATTCCATTCATCAATCGTAGATTAAATATCAGCTTATATACGTTGACTTTTGTTTACATTTTAGCCACGTTGCCAACCACTGATTCTGAATTTATTTAGAATAGTGCTTGGTCATTGCCTTAGTATCACTCTCCCAATCCCTTGCAGTGATGTACCTTTTTTGTTTTATTTCTTTGATGATGCTTGACTTCTAGGTATATTCCATTTTATAGTTTATGGTAGCTGTTAGAAATCATTCTCCCATACTCTTAGACTACAGTTTTGATGGACCTTTTCTTTTATTTTTTTGAAGATGCTTGACATTTAGACATATGTCATCTTGTTGTTTATAATATCTTTTGAAAAGGTTTGACTATTCATTCTGGTTATTATTACCCTTAGCATCTGCTTGGTTGTGTGATTTCTTAATCAAATTGAAAAAAAAAAATTTCTATATTTAGGCGACCATACATTTTTTTTTAATCTGAATGTGTTTTAGGTAATTTAAAAACTATTGTATTCCTTACAGTATGTATATAAAAGCCAAGCTCAATAATAAATTTCAGGCTTCAGGGGACTCATGCTCGGATCGGGCTTTGTAAATAATGAGTGTTAGTCCACGGCCCTTGAACATGTCTAGATTAAATTGAAATGACCCTTCTCCTTGTCAGATTGCAGCAGAAGTGTTCGAATATGTTCATATATGAGAAAATAAACTTTTAAAATGAAATTTGTAGCTGCCTTCAATCCAAAACGCATTTTACTTTTTTTGTATTCCCATCAGAAAATTTTTACGCATACAAGTCCCAGGTTCTGAAGGAATGTCACAGCAAAAGTGTCACAAATTTCTGACGGAAAATTCTGTCCGAAAATCCTTAGATAAATCATATGAAAAACGTTATTGTAATTTTAACAACAAGTTCTCTGATAAATGTTTGTGTTGTTCTGATGGAATTTCCGCCGTTCTTGTAGTAATTGGTAGTAGTTGGATTGTTATTTCCTAAATTTTTTTATCGATCATTTATAGTTTTTCTATTAGGCTGTCCCACATCATATTGAGTTTATTGATATCTTTTACTAAACACATGTGAATAGTATCATTGATATATTTTAAAAGTCATTTAGCAGATTTCTTAGTAAAATAAGGCTATGTTTTTCTCAACTTTTTGAATGAATCTGTGGATGAGAAGTGCTAAGATTCGGACATAGATTTATATTGAATTCATTTGAGTTATGAAAAAATCAGGGCTTAAGATGCTTGTGAGATATTGATTGCCGATATCTGACCTTCCTAATAAGTTGTTTTTTTTTTGTGCAATTGATCTGATATATTGTAGTCTAGTTGCTTTTAGAGGAATACTTTTAAAATATCATGGATTTTATTTGGCAGTGCAAGTGATATACCTTGTACGAGAATAGCTGCTTCAAAATCTGTGCTCCTCCGCGTATCAAGATAATGGATTAAGGTATGTAGTTCGGATGGCAAAGATATGTTGTTTTGTACTGCATACGTCAATTATACCTCTGCTGTTTGGGGAATTACACATTATCCTAAACTTCATTTTTTCTAAAACTTCTGTCCAATTTTGGGACTGTGCTTCATGAATCTAGATTAATTCTTAATGAAACACACAAGCTGTTAAAGGATCAGAGTGTACCTATTAGATATGTATGTGTTTTTGCATTGGCTGCATCCAATTATTTTTAGAATCTGCTAGATGTTGTATTTGCTTACCCATTTCTTTATGATTTTTATGTTTCTCAACATTCTTTTTGAATGTTTGATTTAATTAATGTGTTCCGTTTGTTTGTTTTATTAGTCATAAAAATACCTGGAAGAGTTTATCATGGACTACAACAGCAAATCTAGAAACCACCAAGCATCTACTGTACAAGAAGGATCTCTTACAAATTATCCTGCATACATAGTTGTATATTTGGCTCACAATGATGGATTTTCAAATTCCACTTGAAGAATTTGAGAATGTGAAAGTATTTGTCGTTGCATTGCTTACTATGCACTAATTGAAACTGCTATGTGATTTTTAAAATATATCAATGATACTGACTTTTTTGCAGTCCATTTTTTTTGTCTGTATGAGTTTTGCTAAATACTCATGTTACTAATGGTAACATTTTTTCAATGACCATGTGTCTCTTAAGTATATTTTCGGCCATTTAGAAAGCTGAAGATGCCACACAAACTCCTGTTAGTATTATTATCTTTTGGTTAGAAACTCTTTTGAATTTGATAAAGCTTCCAATTGTATGTTTTTCTCTTGTTCAGAAAGTAATAACTTGAAAACTGTCAATAGTTGTTCTAGAATACAAGCCGACTCAGAATCATATTGTATTTTTTTGTTTCTTATGTATTATTTTAAATAAAAATCTTGTTGTAAACATTATTTTCCCTATAGTTTTTGTCGTTTACTTATCCATGAGGAGATATGAATGCAGAAACTGCAAAGTCTGGCAGAGGTTGGGATCAGCATAGAGTTTATAATTGCAATTCATCATCACAGTCTTCAGTTGATCCTAAGAGGTTATTCCTTCCTGCGTCTTTATATACGTTAAGTTCAGTTTAGAAGTCTTATTAGGCAAGTTCTAATATCTGAAGTTTCCGTAATCTAATATGTTTCGTCATTTTCGTAAAATTTTGTTTAAATGTTGAAGTTCCCTCATGAAGCTTTGCTAAAAGATTGGTGGAGAGTCTCAGATTCCAAGAATCTATGGTACGTATCTAGATTATGGTGAATACCTTGTGTTCACGTGTTCAAAATTTTGGCTTTTCCGATCTCAGATATCCATGGTGCATTTATTGATTACTTGATGCTCATGGAAATTATTCAAATTCATCCTTCTCATTTTATGTATTTCTTTTTAATAGAAGTATTTTTCCTTCATTTTCTGACTGTGGCCGGTCAGCAGCCTTCCAAAACGTGGTAGAAAGTGTCAAGACACGAGGGAGGATAACAATCAGCCAAGAACGCGAGATTAAGCTAGACATCATGTAAGAAGGTAAATATATCATGGAATCTATTAAGATATCTATAAGAACAACGAGGTGTGGAGAACCCTAATGCACCATTGTTGGTCACCTCTTTGAAGATTTGGTTCGTGGTAAGGGATTTCTGTGCTGGAAAATAAAGAAACAGAAGCAAATACAGCAGCTAAGTTGTTCTGTTCCCCATGGTTCTTTACTACTTGAGGTTCATTTATGGACTTGCATAATATTGATATGTTTTAACTTGGTTCTGACTTTTGGTTTTGTTTTGGAACAGAGAATGCAACTTTGACTATGGCGCATCAATTTGATTGATAATTTCCTAGTACTTTCATTTTCTTCTCTATCATTGATATCTAGGCTTGAGTTTTACATACGATACAATAAGATCAGTATATATATATAGGCATCTTATTGACTTTGGCTGGAATCGGTAAGAGAGGGAAAACTTTGATTGTTCTTCATTCTTACATGCAATACAATAAGATCAGTATGTATAAATATAGGCATCCTATTGACATTGGCTGGAATCGGTAAGAGAGGGAAAACAATGATTGTTCTTCATTCTGGTAAATGGCAAGTTGATAAGACTGTCTCTGTTTGCTATCCACACAAAAGTTGATTCTGAAATTTTCTGGAGCCATTTCCAAGAAATATAAGAACCCAAATAAATGCATACATGGCATTTTTGGAGACAAAATTTGGTTTGTGGTGATGTTATCCAGGCAATTTTATGCCGGAAAATGATGAAGCAGAAGCAAAATATATCAGGTAAGCTTTTCTGTTCACCATGGTCATTTTCTCTGTGTGGTTTTGTTTATGAACTTCCGTAATATGTTTGAACTTGTTTTTGCCTGACTATTGGAGGATATCTCTGGATTAACAAAAAACGAAAATTTGACACAGTTTTCTGGCTTCCATAGCTTCCGCTATGGAAGATAAATCCGCCACTGATTATCAGGCTTGACTTTAATACTGATCACTTGATATTATTTTTCAAATGTAGAGTTTATGGGTATCCTATTGACTATGTTGTTCACTTTGTTAAACTGCTAGAGTTCTAAGTTTCATTTTCAAAGTTACAGTCCAGGGTTTATTTTTGGTTATTACCATTTTTATTTTTTAAAATTGCTTGTTTTATCTCATTCTAGTTCGAGTTGCTTGGACTTTTGCTTGAAAAAACAAATTTCAAGCTTAATTTAAATATGCTCACCTTAAAAATTATATTTTTAGTAGTTAAAAGTTTAGTATAAACTAGAATTTATGCATGGGAAATACATAGAAATATCATTTTATTCATGTTTTGTTTTTGGCCCAAACCTTTGAATTATCTCTTTTCTACGTATTGTTTTAGTTCTTTTAAAACACGACTGAGAATACTGCTTTAATTAATTTAGTACAATAAGTGGCTTGTATTCCTTTTGTTACAAAATATGGTAATAATTGTAAGATTGGTCTCGGAGAGATTATTTCTTTCCTAATATGGACCGAATATCATTGTGTTTTAATATCTTTCAAGCGTCAATTATATATAAATTCCTTGAGTAATTTCATTATGATCCAATGCAATGCTTCATCAACATGCAGTCACAACAATTTTGGAGTTTTTAACAATTGAATTGTTAATTTGTTTAGGATAGGGAACCTATTGTTGGTTACTGTGATTAATACTCCATAAGGATATTTAAGCATTTTGAATAGTGTTACCACAATAATGATTAATTCTCTAAAAAAGAATTGTTACTAGTAGTTTATCCTCTAATGCTTTATTCAGCTCTATCTATGCAAATAGGGCAGTTTTTGTGATCGACTTTGAATATGTTTACAATCTAGAGAAACCTTTTGACCCATCCAATCCTATTATAATGGTTAAAATTGATAAAAAGATATCTAGTTTGGACTTCGTTCAGCTTGAACTTGATGTCTCAATGAATTGAGCTTTTAAACCTGAGTGGTCGTTCTTAACTAAGTATTATGATTATGCATAAATTTATCTATACTAATTGTAAACAATTTTACTCATAAACTTTTCTCGTAAAAATATAGTAATATGTATACAGCATATTTAATATTGTAGGAAAAATGAGATGAGTTAGATTGAGCGAACTTCAACCAATCAAATACCCATATATTAGCATTTTATATTCTTCTAAAATGTTACAGGGCCTTTTATTTTCTAACATTTTTACTCCTTCCCCTTCTTCTACTAAATATTGTCGTTTTAACTAATTCACAGTTTTTAAGATAGCAATTAACCGAATGCGATGATTTACTAACTTACACTTTTATAAATGTCTTATTCAATTTTCAAGATTTCATTAATATGTTTAATAAAAACAACTTGACCTATAACATTCTCTTGTTATTGGAGATTGGGATAAATTATCTTGAAAGTTGAACAAATTAATAGGGGT
Organism: Euphorbia schlechtendalii; assembly: GCA_949673415.1. Lineage (NCBI taxonomy): Eukaryota > Viridiplantae > Streptophyta > Magnoliopsida > Malpighiales > Euphorbiaceae > Euphorbia > Euphorbia schlechtendalii. Next base: position 11,676 of record CATIWQ010626205.1, on the reverse strand, counting down.
GGGAATGACAAACTTAGAAAAAAAACACCTTGAAAATATAAAATGACAATAAAAAAGAGATATTGAAATCCCTATAAAATGATAATATTTAGTATACAGAGTAATTTTTTTTTGATTAATTTTGTTTATATGCTAGTATTTTATCAGTAATATAAGAACAGTATATCTGTATAGTAACTATCTTTCATCAGTTTATATAAGAACAATTTATCTGTTTAAGTTCTAACTTTTCAACTAACACAGCCTTGTTGTTAGCTGGGCAAGAAATTGTTGATAATTGAAACCAAAGAAAAAGAAAGTAACTCTTGAAGATTGAAGAGGAAATTAATGGTTGAAGATGAAATAGGGAATGAATTTGGGGCAAACATAACTAAAGTGGTGGATAATCTCTGAATTGCCCGATTTAATCGTGAATGTAAGTTTTCCTTTCTTCTATTTACAAATTCTTGCCATAATCGAAACTGCTATTATTCTTTGTATTAGCGACTTACCAAACTGGTGACTGTGACTTGATTGATTGAACATGATGCATCCTTATCTGCTGTTGTTGAACTAGAACTGTTAGCGGATTTTCTGAAAATGAAAGCTGGTTGTTTGGGTGAAGGAAGAGCTTTTTCACTCCCTAACATTTGGACTACTTGTACCATTGTTGGTCTGTCCTCTGCATTTTCTTGTACACATAAAAGCCCTATTTGAATGCATCTCAAAACTTCATCCTTGGGATATGACTCTTCTTCTAATGACCAATCAATGATCTCCCTAACTCTGTGTTGTCTCCATAGTTCCCACACCTGTAAGTTTTACAGCATTATCATTAGGAGAACAAAATTGTTCTTATTAGTTATAGATTTTTAGATTGGTGTGTAATTGTGTATAAGTTTTCATCACTTACATGTTGTATCAAGCTCAAAGATTCTTTCTCTTCATGAAATTTAGTGTTCTTCTTCGCACTGACAATCTCCAACAGTATAACACCAAAACTAAACACATCTGATTTTGCTGAAAACTTGCCAAATAATCCATATTCCGGAGACATATAGCCACTGAAGAATAAAATTATTGAGATATAAACTTAACTTGTATTTGGATTATCTGTAGATATTCGGATTGACCAAGTTTTTTTTTATTGTTCATACTTACTATGTTCCTACAACTCTGTTTGTCTTCTCATGATTTTGATTAGTCCTGAATATTCTGGCCAAACCAAAATCTGCAATTTTTGGGTTCATGTTTGCATCTAGTAAAATGTTACTGCATTTTAGATCCCTATGAATGATTGTCAACCTTGAATCTTGGTGAAGATATAGAATCCCACGGGCTATTCCGGTTATAATATCAAATCGTTTCTTCCAGTCCAACAATGAGTTTCTTGTCTGATCTACAATAAATCATAAGAACTTAGTTTACACTAATTTAATAATTGTAGTTACTCTTAGAGTCTTAAAAGTTATAGTTAGATAGGCGATAAAACTTAGATGATAAGGTAATGAAGATATCTTACCAAAAATAAATGAATCCAAGGATTTGTTTGGAAGATATTCGTAAATTAACATTTGTCCTCCACCCTCGGTGCAACAGCATCCTAGAAGCTTCACAAGATTCCTGTGCTGAAGCTTTGCAATAAGCATGATTTCATTTTTTAGTTCTTCTATCCCTTGCCTTGAATGAGTGGACAATCGTTTTACAGCAATTTCATTGCCATTAGGTAGCTGACCCTGAACCAAATATTGGAAGAATCCATTTTCGTTTATTTAATCGTGATCTCTATTTTCTGATGCTATTGCTAAATTTTAGAATTGCAGAAATTGAGCAAGCACATGTAATGAGGTAATCAACATTCAAATATTGTATGATTAAACTACCTTGTAAACTGTACCAAAACCACCCTGACCAATTATATTTGTTAGAGCAAAATTATTTGTGGCTGCAACAATGATGCTAAGGTCGTAAAATAATACATTTTGGGTGTGACTTCCTTGCTCAAGCTCACTTGCAACTAATGTATTTTTGTAGTAGATTGAACCAGATGCAGGATTGAATAGTCTTTTCTCCTTTCGCTCTTTTGTTACTGCCCTTGAACAAATTCAATGGTTAGTCTCCTTTATAAGTGGGCATCATGAAACTTTGAGATATGATCAGTTCCAGGAAACTTCCCTCATCCCTCTAGATGAGGAAGATATTCTGGTGGGTTCCTTTATGATGGTTTCTATGTAGCACGGAAACTAGAACGGACACCGGGAAATCCTTTTTTTTTGAAAAAATAGGCTAGGAAACTTGGGGGATTTGTTTTGAATTTCAGTTTCCGAAAAGGGGAAATGCCAATGTCTAGGAGTTTCCGTGCTACGTAGGGTGGGTTTCAATAAATTAGTAAGTAAATGTTGAATTTATTAGCTAAATGCATAAGCAGAGAATTACGGGTGTTTCTTACCTTGTTTTTTCCTCCTAATCCACAAATAGGCAAATAACATAATTGTAAACCATGCTGAAGAGATAGTAGGAACTAGAATCTCCCAACCCTTTCGGAGAAAAACATCTCTCTCTTTAGTATTTTCAACTGCATCATTGGAAGTAATATGTTTTAAGAGAAGACAAGAATGTTTATCTGCTATTTTGGTTAGCTGGAGCAAGTAGACAATTTATGCAGCATGCCATAGACTAGACATTTTGACACTGCCTTCCATCTTAGATTTTGAAAAATCATGCAGAAAAATATGAAATACCTAGTTCAATTGCATCAACACGAACATACAAATCAAATCCTCCTTTTCCATCCATATGATCCACTGTGTCTATTAATTCCCCATACCATGTCAAACATTCATTCCTTGATTCAGTATTATATATGCTTGCATATGCAGAGCAGGAACACTCTCTCAAGCATTCCCTTTCACATTCTTGATGGCTGATATTGACTCGCCATGATGCTCCAGTTGAAGTGTCTGGAAATTTGACATTTTTTACTTTCAAAAAGCCTTCTCCATTGTTGCACAATGGGGAAGATTCCAACCGCTTTTTGACACATCCTCCTGATCCATCTCTTAAATTCCAATCCCCCAGCGATTTGGGTTCATAACCAGGTAAACAAGAACATTCAAATACAGAAGGATTACCAGGAGTGCACTTGCCATAAACACCGCAATTTGCATAAAATTCACATGGAGTTGTCGGGGCTGACCAAAAATCCTTCCATTGGCCAATGCTTTCGCTCCACCTTTTCCATTTATATGTTCCTGCATGATCCACCACTGCTATCATGATAATGGAAGCACCATTTACGTAAAATGTCACATATGACTTGTCTTGACTTATCACATAACTATAATTGTATACATCAGAGAAAGTCCAATGTGGCCATATATGCTGTCGCCAACGACGTTTCGAACCCTTATAAAGGAAGATTTGTAGTGTGCCCCTTGGGTCTATTATGACGGAGAAATCTCCATTTCCTGGATCATTTTCTGATCTCCATGAGGTTATTCTCCAGTCTATACCCAGCTTTGCACTCATCCCACCTCTCATTTCTGGTAGATAGGTATCAGTGGGGTAATCAAAGCTTCGCCATACAACCTTACCCTGGCTTTCATGAATCAAAACCAGGTTTCCAGAATCCAAGAGTTGAGCAGTACTAGAATCAATTACTTCACTTGAAGCATTTGTTGCCCATATTGGAATTGTTTGGTTATTATGATCATTATATAGAACGAGGTTCCCATATCGGTTAATTGATAATAACCCGGAAGAGCTATTGACAGGATTGTTCCTGTTTGCTACCCACACAACAGCTGTTTCTGAAATATTGTGGAACCATATTCCAAGATATTTATGAATTGAACCACGAGGAGTGAAGAATCCAAATGCATACCTGCCATTTTTGGAGACAAGAAGGTCACCATCTGTGAAGGTTTGGTTTGTGGTGATGCTATCAAGGCAATTTTGTGCTGGAAAATGATAAAATAGAAGCAAATAAATCAGGTAAGCATTTCTATTCGCCATGGCAATATACTACGTGAAGTTCCATTTGTGTACCTGTTTAATATCAATATGTTTGGACTTGAATTTGCGTGATCGACTTTTGGTTTGTTTTGGAATAAAGAATGCAAATTTGACTGACCTACTAATCTGGTAGAAAATTGCAATTTCCTGGTGCTTTCATTTTCTTCTCTATCATACATAATAAAGGCTTGACTAGCAATTTTCATCATTTTTTGACATAATTTTTTTCATTGTAGTGTATATGGGTTTATTGACTATGGCTTTGACATGATGTTCCAATCACGACTTTATGGCACATTTACTATTTAGATAATATTTCTTGCATAACATGTTTTTGATGTCACATCTATGTACTATTAATGCTTTACACAATCTAAATTTTGAAATGATATGAGATATGCAAATATAAATACCCTGACAATGCCTTCTTTTATTTAAAGTTTTTCCAAGTAAGATCTCAAGTTCGAAATCTATTTAGAGATGATCCACGCGAATAACGAGATAGTCTAGCGCGGGTGAAGTATTGATTCGGTGATGGAATTGACAGAAGTTGAAGTCCCTCCAGAAGTAGTAGAAGGGCAATCATAGCTATTGAAATCAGTCTTCAAAATGAAGGCAGGTTGTTTAGGAGAAGCAAGAATAGTGTCATTGCTCAACATTAGAACAACATGAGACATAGTTGGTCTATCCATGGCTGATTCTTGCACACATAACAATCCTATTTGAATGCATCTTTCGATTTCTTGCTGTGGATTTGATTTGCCTAATGATTCATCGACTATCTCTATGCTTCTGCCTTTTCTCCACAGCTCCCAAACCTATTATTAGCACATCTCATGGATATAAAAGAAGATTCACAAAAATGAGCATCACTACTTGAGCTACAAAAAATTATGATTTTGTTTGGACTACTTACATATCCCGGTAAGTTCGTAAACTTGACTTCGTTGTAAAAGCTGCTGTTTTTTCTTCCACTGATGATTTCCAGCAGTAAAATCCCAAAGCTGTAGACATCTGATTTTACTGAAAATTGGCCTTGCATTGCATATTCTGGTGCCATGTAGCCACTGCATTGTCAAAAATTTTATGAAACAAACTTAAATCGAAGATTAAATTATTTGTATTGTGTGTAAATTGATTACAATGATACTTACTACGTGCCAACAATGCGGCGTGTTTCCCCTTCGATTTGATCTGTTCTGAATATTCTAGCCATACCAAAATCTGAAATTTTTGGTTTCATTGAAGCGTCCAACAAAATATTACTAGCTTTGAGATCTCTGTGAATAATTCTTAGTCTTGAATCTTGATGAAGGTACAAAATTCCCCGAGCGATCTCGCAAATAATTTCATGTCTCATTGGCCAATTCAGAAGTGTTCCTTTTGCTTTATCTACACCACAAAATTTTGCTTAAAAGTTCAACGAAGGGAACGATTCATAATATAAAGTTCATCTTGATTATGTATGAATGCTAATGAGAAATATAGAACAATACCAAAAATGAAAGTATCCAAGCTTTTATTCGGGAGAAATTCATAGATAAGCATTTTCTCTTCACCATGGATGCAATAACCAAGCATTCTCACAAGATTCCTATGTTGTAATCTTGCAATTAAGGCCGCTTCATTCTTAAACTCTTCACTTCCTTGTCCTGAAAATTTTGATAGTCTTTTCACTGCAATTTCCTTTCCTCCAGGTAGCAGACCCTGGCAATTGTACACTCAAAATTTTAACTGCTTAAAGTTTAAAACGAATAGTTATTTCGTATAATATTTTGTTGAGGATAGATCAAATGATATCTAAGGTAAAGGATGAGACCCAAATTGTCAACTTTCAAAGATTAATAGTGAAACAACAACGTTTGATTTATTATGAAAGGTTACACTATTAGATGAGCTTTTTGTCGACAAAATTTACCTTGTAAACCGTCCCGAAACCACCCTTCCCAAGCTTGTTATCATCTGAAAAGTCGTTTGTAGCTTCAGCTAAAACATTTAGATCAAAAAATGGTAATTCTGAAATTGCTTCTTCATTATTATCTCCATTTTCACTTTCAGCATCTTTGTTGAAACTGAATAAATAATTTCTTCGTCGTACCTTATCTCTAGCTGCACCCAAAAATAATCATCACAACTGTATCGTTTGATACAATTAATTTGAAAACAAATTGAAATAAAAAAATATAATTAAAGCAATTTGCTTTATTACCTTTTCTTCTTTTCTTTATTAAACAATAAATGCCAAAAACCGAAAGAAATGAAATTACAGCAACAGACACTATTATGATTATAGTCCATCTCTTATTTGTAGGTCCTCTAGACTTCACATAGTTACCTGTCACATTATTGTAAAATAGAAACATAGATTATTTAAGATATAAAGAAATAAATTAATGTACTGTTTATTTATATGATAAGGAATTATTTTTATTTTTAAATTCCGAATTTTATTCTACCTTTTCAAATCTTGAAAACCCTGTTTTTTTACAGTGTGATTTTCAACCGTTTTTGGGCTTTCTCGTTAAAACCTTTGTCCTATCCAGTCCGATCCACAGCCCAAATGCCTCCTATATGGAACCCTCCATTGGCTGGGAGTAGCACAGCTTTGGGATATTTTTACGCCCTACTGATTCGAAAATCGAAAATGTCTATTCTTAATCAAGGCAAATGACTCTTTCTACTTCTATTCAAGCTATTAAATTAATGTTTGCCTCTTTAGGTTCTGTCATTCGGAGTTACTCCCTCAATTTTAAAATAACTGTCGCTTCAGTATTTTTGAAAAATTTCAAAACAATTGTCGCTTCATTTTTTTAAAAAATTTATTCATTTTACCCTTGTTTAATGCACATTAGAAATGATAAAAGAAACAAAGTATTCAATAACTTTCAAATTAATAAAAATTATAGGGGTAAAAAAGTATTTTTAATGCCTTAATTTATATCATCTTAGTATTGACAAATAACCTAAAAGTGACAGTTATTTTGAAATGGAGTGGAGTATCATTTTAAGTACATTTAAATGAAATCACAGTGCATCTTTTGAAAAAAAATTATCAACACATTATTTAAGGTCACCACAATATAATCAGATTTTTACAGGGGAATCTGAACGAATTTCTATTGCAAAATCATTTTGCAACGGAAATTTCGTTCACTGTAAAACCCTAGCAGATTCCTTTCCCTTGCAAATGCTACAGTCTCCGGGAATGATTAAAGGATTAGATTACATACCTAATTCAGCTGCATCTACTCGCAAAAACAGTTCTTGTCCTCCATTAGAAAAGTTTTTAGTGTCAATTAAATCCCCAAACCAACTCAAGCATCCAATTCCCCCCTCATCTGCACTCGTGTAAGCCGTACAAGAACAATTCTTCAAGCATTCTTCTTTGCATGCTTTCAAGTCCATGTTCATATTCACACGTGCCACTGAAGTGTCCGGCAACTTCACATTTTCCACCCTCACAAACCCTTCTCCACTTCCACAAGTGGAGACACCCGACTTTCTAACACACTCGCCCGACCCATTTATGAACCCGGGCAAGCACTTGCATGTAGGATTACCCGAATCATTCATGTAACAATTACTATTTGCCCCACATGTACCATATTTATCACACGAGTCTTCCGGTCCTGACCATAACCGAACCCAGTCGTCATTTGCCCATGCCAATTGTTGCAAAATTCCCGATTCCTTCACAGTTTTTCTAGTGAAAATCTTTGACTTTTGATTGCTGTTTATGAAATTATAAACAATGGATACTTCATCCTCGTTGTTGACAAAGGTAGGTTCGAAGACTTGAGCACGGGTCATTTCGGGAACCCCGTTCCATCTTTGTCCCGTCCAGGGCCCGCCCCTCCACAATGGAACCGAACCATTGTAGAGAAAGACCTGAGGAAACCCAACGGGATTAATTTTCAGGAAAATGTTACCCGTTCCGGGATCATCACTTGATTTCCAGGACGATAAGAACCAAGTTTTCCCGGTTTTTTTGTTCATGCCTAGCTTCATGGTTGGGACCGTTGTGTCGGTTGGATAATCAAAGCTTTCCCATAGTATTTCGTCGCCGTTGTTTTGGTCAAGCAAAACGAGATTTCCTGAATCAAGAAGTTGAGCCTTGGATGACGTCGTTGTGACATTAACCTTGGCGGACCAAAGAGGAACATTTGTTTTGTTGTTCTCGTACATGACAAGGTTGCCTTTGGTGTTGAGAGTGAGAATTCCGGAAGTGCCATTGATTGGGTTGTCTCTATTTGCGACCCAAACAACGGTTTGTATAGAAAATTTGTTGTACCAAATTCCCACATAACGGCGAGCAGAATTGCCTGGACTGAAGAATCCAAGTGCAAACAGTTCCCCTTCAGAGAGTATGATATCACCGTCTTTGATGGGTTGGGTTGGGGTTATGGTGTCAATTGAGATGCAGATTTTGAGAGTAAGGAAGAAAATCAACGAGACAAGAGATAATTCTACTTTATTCATGTTTTTTAGAGGATATAATATGGTTTTGTGTTTATGAAAAGAAATGTTTCCAAAGCATTGGGTTCATTGTGTGAAAAAGATGAAAGATAAATTAACAATGGATTATTGATTTGAAACACTTTAAAAATACAAAAAAGTCATAAGCATTTAGCAGTACTGTGCTGCCTTAATAAATTTCCTGTCATGCAAAAGCAAAGTAACAGTTACTATATATGGTTGTCAAGTGTCAATTACATATTAATTCCTCAACTAATTTCATTATTGTTCAATGCTATGCTTCATCAACAAGCAGTGAAAAAAGTTTTCAAGTTTGACAATTGATTTGTTAATTTGTTTTATGGGTCTATGGGCAGTTGTTAATCTATAATTAAATTAATCATATTAATTAATGTTATATATAACTTTTAATTAGAGTGTTGTTGTAAACAACACTTTGTAATTAATTAAATTTAACTAATTTCATTCCAACATACGAAGATTTATAAGTTTTACACAAAATGAAGTACATTGATTTTCTGAAACAATAATTGTTACTGGTAATTTATGCATGAATGCTAAAGGTCTAGGCCGAATATATGATTGTAGATGAAAGAACACATCAATGGTGGAGTGAAATTTTTTCTTTACATTTAATGTAAGTGTATTTTTATAAAATATGTTTAAATGATGAAGCAAATATACAAAGTGACAATTACATTATCCACTGTAATCATTGGATCAAAGTAACTATAAAAAGGGGCAAATATGATAATTTGTGTGGTCGAATTTTGTTGTCAACATTAGTATTAGTTTAGTTTTTCGAAAAGTCAACAAAAACTGAGTTGTTGGTTTAATTTTTCAAGTTACATTTTTGTAGATATCATTAATATCTTTTTAGATCATGTGGTGTGATCAATTTGTTCATCTTGATTTTGATTTTTTCAATTGAAACTGAAAATACTCAATTGAACATATATAAATTGAAACTGAACATACTGAAACTGAACTGAAATTATTGATACTTAATTGGAAAATAACTATTTATATCAACAATAACTATATTACCATAAAATAATAGTATAATAATAACAAACCATACTATTTTAAAATAATATTATAATTTTTAATATATTAATATACGAATAACAATAATCCATATATTTTAAAATAATACTATTGTACAATAAAATTTATTAATAATAATTTTTATTGTAATTATTAAAATCAATATTACAAATTATCTTAATTATTGTTATATTTTCACACAAATATATATATATATATATATATATATATATATATATATATATATATATATATATATATATATATTAAATTATTCATATGTTTTAAAATAATATCATATAACAATAAAATCTATTAATAATAATTAATATGATAATTATTAATACAAAGTATCATATTATTATTATATTTTAATTTTTTAATATCATCATTTATACTTGTTCATTTTATTATTATTAGTAGTAGTATATATAAATAAAAATAATATTTTATTATCATTTTAATTATTATCATATAAAAAATATTAATTTAATTTATTTATTCATTAAAAGAAAACTATTTATTAGAAAAATAATATTTGTTTATTTTTTAAAATATTATTAGCTACTATTTATTATTTAGAAATATTAATATTAATTATTATTAATGCATATTAAAACTGAACTGAATTAGTTGTTGAATAAGTTAAAAAAAATCTCATTTCCCTCTGCTATACTACTAGTTGAATTTTATGTTATTCAATTTGTTACAATTTTTTTTATCCCTTGTACATATTATGTGATATTCTATTAAAATATAAACAAAAATTGTTGGGCTAGAAATTGTTGATAATGGGGACCATTCAGCGATCAGTTTGTTGACCGGATCAGACAAGTACTTGATGTGGCCGTTTATGTAGTTGTATTTATTGTCAAATAGTACATGGAATGGACTTCACTGCACTACTTCCAATCAAAACAACCTTTAACATGGTTTGTTTTATTTGATGTGGCTTGTATTTATGGGCGGAGCTGGGGGAGTATCTCCTTTTCGGGTATATATTTTGAACTTAAGGAATATCTGTGCTAGTTCTGTAAAATATTGTTTCCAACTGGAGGATCTGAAAATAATTAAAATCATATAATAAAATTTTATAACTGCACACATTAAATCTTCATCTCCTAAAGTAATTATGATTGGTTCAAGTGATAAGTAATTTGTTATCACTTAAGTAAGGTCTCGATTAAACCTTGTGAATGCAGAAAATCCTCATCAGGAGACTCACTCACCATAACCATGTGTGCAAACTGGGTTGAATTTGGATGAAGTCGATGCAAAGCTTTGATGAATTGGATTGGTAACAAAAACAAAATTTTCGTATCCTAAAAAACTAACTATTAACTTTGCAACAAAAATTAAGGGTTTGTTTGATATTGTTTTTCAAGCCGCAACACTAATAAGTTGCTTTCATAAATTTTAAAAATGATTATATATTTTGATTTTTAACAACACATTTTAATCCTTTATATTATCAAATTAATAACCGTCTACTAATTTTTTTACAAAATCAACTCTAATACTTATATGAAAAGCTCGAAAATAAAACTTTTCACAAGTTACGAATGGAATTTATTAGAGATGGAATATTCATCCAAAATTACCTTGAGCATAACGGAGCAAAATTTTCCAAAAAAAGGGAACCGCACCCAACACGTGTTGGGCGAAGAGTAGGAGTTGACCTCCCGCCCACCCGTTGACATCCCTAATAAAGGTGTAATATGTAAAGTTTGCGTTTTGTTGAGTGGTTGATGTCGTTTAGGTCGTTTTAAATGTTAGATGAGAGAACTGAATAAGCGCGAGCAACTTTTGCGATGAATTGAGCTTGCGTTTTACGTTCCATGTAATTGCTGTTTTAGGCGATTTGAGTGACGTGATTCTCTCTTCCAAACTCTCTCTGCATTTGTGATTATTATCGGCGATCGCTGTTCCACATTGCAACAGCAACGTCTATTAGCACACTCAATTAACATTGAATGGTTTCAAATTCTTTCCCTCTCTCAAAGGTTTCTTCTCTCTTCTCCCTAGAAGCTTCTATTTCTTATAAGTTGCGGTCGCCGGAATTTTAATTGCAACGTGCTCAACCTGGACGAAACCTACACTACTCACAGGTACTGCTCTTAGGTTTAAATTTGCGATAATTATCCAGTTTGAAACCACATT
>CATIWQ010626008.1:0-15509 GCA_949673415.1 Euphorbia schlechtendalii | reverse complement strand
TGGGGGTATTCTAATACAAAAATTAAAAAGAAATAAAAAAGGAAGAAGAGAATTACAACATTTACAATAAAATAAAATAATTCCTAGGTTCACATGTAGAAAGAAATTAAGAAGAAAAAGAGGAGCACAAAATAAGCAGCTTTAGGAATTCAGAGGTTTTACCCTTTTGACGTGAATCCACTTCGACGTGTCCATTCGAATCCCGGGAGCGTTCCTAGTTCGTTTTTGTAGCTATTGTGATTTAATGAGAAAATAATGGTTATGATGGAAAATAATGTGTTTATTTATCCGAAAGATAATCAGACTCGGGTTCTAAATTTATTTTAGGCCCGAGAATATCTGAGGATTTTGGAAGATATGATGAAGAAATTTGATTTTAAGATGAAGAGATTCGGGATCCAAAAATGTTTTGGATGAGAGAAAAAATTAGAAGAAAGTAAGAAATATTGTTTGTATTTTTTTTATCTGACAGAGAGAATTTTCTCTGAATTTTCGAGCCTCTTTTTCCACGGAAAATTCTCCCTATTTATAAGCGGAATTTTTCCGGTACCATTTAATGGTACCATTTAAATGGTAATAATAAATGATATTATTTCCTTTTTTTTCATTATGTATTTACTATTCAAGTACCATTTTTATTTTCCATCTACATTTATTTATTTCCTTTTTTATTATATCTTTCCCATTTCTTTTATTTCCTTTCTTTTTTTTATTCCTTTTCTTTTTATTTCCTTTTTCATTTTTTTTCCTTTTATATACATATTCTTATAAAAAAAATAATTTAATTAAATTATTCTAAACTCTTAAACTTTATTTAGGTCCTTAAAATATTTTAAGCCTTTAAGTTTTAACATAAGGCTTTTAAATATTTTTTTACAATCCTAAATATTTATTTAGAGCTCGAAATATTTATTATTTTTTTACGAGGAGAACTACCATTTGAAGATCGTCGGATGGTCGAAAATCGTGTGATTCAAGGATAAATATCCCGAAAAGCCGTCATCATTGAACGCACGAGCTGGTACAAAATTCCGTGCTCACAGTTATAATCACAGATCTAGTGATTATACATAATCTTGTTAACCCCGAAACTACTCTTAAAGTTAACTTGAAAGCATATAACTTCATTAATATAAGTGATGCAAGACGAAGTACTCGTTATGACACATAGACATATCATAAACTTCGAATTAGAACGTATAAGTAGAAAACAAAGTAAAGTTGTAAGGTATGCAAGTGAAAGCTAAAGTTGATCAAACCGTATCCACTCTTTAATGTGAGTCGTCAATTCCCACAATTCCTGCGTCTACTTTGAATTCGGTCTCGACTTGTACAAAACCTCCGCTAGGATGTTATTCCATGTGAATATTGAACAAATGAATGTTGAAGAACAGGAACTTTTATTGATAAGTGCTTTGCAATTACACTCCTAAGATAATCGCTCGAATTTTTGGAGAAATCTAGAGACTGAAATAAGAATTGAATCACTTATACATTTTTCTCTCTAACACTTTGAATTAGCGAACTCTAAATACTTTCACTCTCTGTCTTTCATTTCATTTGCTTCCTTTTATGAAACCATCGACGCTACCATTACACCATGCATGAAATGGTTGATTTGAACCTCTATTTATAGAGTGTGAAAGGTTGCGTTTATCCAAACAAATAGTCATGTCCATTGGTGAAGGGTTGCATCATCTTCAATGTGATTGGATGTAAGATTTCATCCTTAACTTCAATGGATAGACACATTTTCATGGTTTCTTATCTCCAAAAGGTGTCTCTTCGCTTGATAGTTGATGGCGGTTGATCGTTCTTATCTGGCAGTTGGAAGTTGAGAAGAGTTGATCAAACCCGTCACAATTCGTGAGCATGACATACATGCCACGATCGTGAATATAAGTTGGTAACTTACTCCTTGTAAAGAATGATAAGTCACGATCATGATAAATAGTCGTGAACGTGACTTGGCTAATCGCGAGTAGGAATCATGATCATGAAATGGTCGTGACTTATGCTTTTCTTCATTATTCTTCTTTGCAACTTTATCGATTTTTAACAACTTCGATCCTAAGCCAATTCCTTGCATTCCACGCATCTTTTTTCACCTTTTTCACTCTTTTAGCATAGAATTCCTTCTTTAATCATTTCACTCCAAGGTCTACCTAGTTTCTGCACTTGCATAAAAAACAACTACATACCACGTTAAATCTTTTATATGAAGTATAAAATGACTCTAAACCATATCGTTTTATGAGTAAAAATATCAAGATAATAAGCGTAATTATACACTTATCACATCCCCACATTAACTTTTGCCTTGTCCTTAAGGTAAACACAACAGAAGTGTATAAAATAGTAATTCAAGTTCGTACCTCATTTAGTGAAAGACTATTGTAGTGAGTACCACATTCCCACGTTGCATAAGGTTCAAGTAAAGTATATGAAATTTCCCGCAAATTAGTAATGTACAATTTATATAGTCTAGTTCCATACCTTTGCTCTTAATGGAGGGCCAACCTAATTGCGTCTTCATATAAGCGTTATATGCTTGCTCGAATATTTCCTTCTCTTAAGTATAGTATAAATTATAAAGGACAAAGGGAGCACACTTTGAAAAGATTAATCTTAAGGCATTTTTAGGTAACCTAGGATGCTAAACACTCTTAGTGGTTGCATTTTATGCTCCATACCACTCTCCCATTTTTTTAGTGGTTGCATTTTATGCTCCATACCACTTTCTCTCATTTTTTTTCTTTTAAGCATATGTTTTTAAAGTACAGATTTGTACTTTACACCCATTTTTCATGCTATGCTACTTTTTTTTTTCACTCATTGAATGGTTGAAGTTTCTGCTCTGTGCCATTCCTCACCTTTTGCATAACCCATTGGTTATCCTCTCTTTCTTTTGATTTTTCTCTTAATACCCTCATCCTTTATTGATCACTTTCAAAGTATTATGGTTATAGTTTCCCTATACTTTAAACACACTCAATACTTATAAGACGTAATTGAGAATAGCATATAAAACTCATAGTAAGAACACTACTAGATATTACTCCACTCAAAACTTATCGATAGCATCAAACTAAAACTATATAACTTATACTAATTCATGTTGCATTGAAATTATATCAAAATTTACTTGGAATGTTGCTATTGAATGTTAATCACCACTCATCCTTGCCAAATGCTAGATGTTATGCCAATCTACCAAAGATCTCATACTCTTAACATGTGCTCATACTCGAAACAAAAATTTTTGTTCGAAATTTGCACCAACATCGAACTTGTAATACCTAACACTCACAAGAACCTTGGAATATATCTTAGTATAGAATAGGTATGGATAAAGTATAAATAACATAAAAACAAGAAAATTTTCATTCTTCAATTTTTTAATTTTATTTAATTTTTTTGGATTCTTTAGATTTTATACAAATGCCCCCCACACTAGAGAACACAATGTCCTCATTGTGAGAGACTTAACGAAATAAAACACACAAAAACAAACAAAAACGAAAAGAAAAAGAAATTTGAACCCGGTTATTTTCATTCTTCCAAACTTGAATTTGGAGGACTTGGTGAGATATCCAAATTATGCTTCCTGAAGTATGAACTTAAATTATGGTTCAAAGAAATGTTGGATTTTCTGATCTGACGAACATCTTGTTGTATGGTAGTTATATCAAGGCATGCTTGATTGACATCTTTCACGAAGTTCCCTCTCCAAGCATCTTCATTAGCATGTGTACTTCCAGAGGTTTATCTTGTTTCACTACTTTCGATTTGAACTTCTTCAATGCCTTCGTCTGCTTGGTTCTCTTGAGAAGTAGATTCTACTATCGGTCTTAAATTTCTAACCCTTACTCCATACGGTAAAAATGTAAATTTCCCTTCATCTTCCTTAACTAATCCCGCTCTCTTCATGTAAACTCTTCCCATAAAGTTAAACTTCTCTCTAGGACTATATTAGTATGGCAATTGGCTTTTCGCTCCCAAAATAATTCCGCAAATTGTATTAGCACCTCCAACTCTAGCCTTTTTATGTGTAGTAAGACTAGTAATGGATTCCAACATGTATATCGAAAACTTTAGCCTTAATTACGAAATGACGCACTCTAATACAATTAAATCTTTCATCGACACTTTGGTAGTCTCGTGTCCGAAGAAAAGACTTTGAGAGATAAACTTGTGAAGGTAAAGAAGGCTATTACTCTGAATGTTCTTGTTGGATGAGTTTTTAACATCGTGTCAATCTAATGCCGTTGACTTAGTCCATCCACTCACTAGATCATAATCGTCTTCCTTTTCATCCTCTTCATAGTTTTCTCCAAAACCAAACCACTTAACCAATTCCATTAAATTGAACTTATATTCACCCCCTTCATTCTTAAATTTCCTTTTTAAAGAATTCCCATCCTCCTTAACAGTAACCAAAAACTCAAGGACCCATTCCTCGTTAAATGGGAAACGCATGTTCATAAAGCTTTCCAACCCAAATAGCGAAAAGTATTCCTCTACTTCCACATGTATTCCAGCATCAATTGAAAAAGTAGGATCATAGAAGAGTGTAACTTAGAAATCAAAGTTCTTGATCCTCATGTATCTCTCAACTTCTTCTTCACCATAGATCAGAAAAGGGCATCCATACTTGGTTTGTTGATTGAACAATTTGTTCTTTCCCTTGGTTGCTGTTGATTTCTTTGTAGCCATTTAAAATTTAATTCAAGAATTTGAAAGCAAGGGTTGTGTTTGATTTGGAAAAACAAAGAAAATTTTCTTTGCAAGAGATTGAAGTTGTGAAAAAGAGTGATTTATTTAGAAAATCAATAGGAAAGTAGTTACATATGTATAGCAAATAGGGTATGTTACTTTTTCAACGGATATATTTCCAATATAACCGTTAGAAAAAGAGTTATTACAACAATAACTGCTGTGAAATCGTGTATGTCGCGATGTCGAAGGATCATCGCGATTGTGACTTTCACTTAGACAAAAACAAAATGTTTTGACAACTATATTCATGAGTGCAAAACAGGTCACAAGCACGAAATGTTTAAAATCCAAAAACTTTTCACTTTCCTTTTATTTTAAAATGATACTAACTTAACAACACACAAAAAACAAAAATATAAATTAAAATATACTACTATATATAATGGAAAAGATAAGAGATTTAAGTGCCAATGGAGTTTCCCAATTCCTTGACTTTATATTCATGGATGAAATCTAACTTGACACATGAATATAATTGCCCGTTCTCTAGCAATTTGATCTCTAGAACGCACTTGCCTTCCTCGGCAACGATGCTAAAAACTTGTTCGCCACTTTTCTACTGAAAATATAAAAGTTCTAAATATGAACAAGTGTTTTCAGTACCGCTTATCAAATAGAAAAATGATGATAACTGCAAGTATACAATTGCGATGTAGTTTTAAAAGATATCGATCCCACAGGGAAGGAATTCAGTTCTAAGGATACACTAGAGTTATGGAACAAAAGAAAATAAAATAAGTTGAAGGATTTGAATGGTATACTGATGAATGGACAGATGCATGAACAGATTAGAGAAGATGTAAAGCATATAGATTTTCTCTAGGAACAAGTATAGTGGGGTAAAATATGCAATGTAATCAAGAATGTTTGATGCACTAGATAAATTCAACAAACTCTGTTCTAAACGCCCAAATATCCTATAATTCACTACAGAGCAAGACATGAAATGACTTTTCTAAATCTAGGGTAAATAAATTATGACACTTATAAAAACCTGGATAACAATAATACTATACTTAGTACTAGTCGCTCTCACATAGCTATATTTAGCAAGTTACCACTCAAAAAATGTTGGCTCACTAACCATCGTTATAATCACATATCCAGTGATTATACACAATCTTATTAACCCCAAAACTACTCTTAAAGTCAACTTGAAAGCATATAACTTCACTAATATAAATGATGCAAGGCGAAATAATCGTTATGACATATAGACATATCATAAACTTCGAATTAAAAAGTATAACTAGAAAACAAAGTAAAGTTGTAAGGTATACAAGTGAAAGCTAAAGTTGATCAAACCGTATCCACTCTTTAATGGGAGTCGTCAATTCCCGCAATTCCTGCGTCTACTTTGAATTCGGTCTCGACTAGTACAGAACCTCCGCTAGGATGCTATTCCTTATGAATATTGAACAAATGAATGTTGAAGAAGAGAAACTTTTATTGATAAGTGCTTTGCAATTACACTCATACAACAATCACTCGAATTTGTGGAGAAATCTAGTGACTGAAACAAAAATCGAATCACTTATACATTTTTCTCTCTAACACTTTGAACTTAGTGAAATCTATATAACTTTCACTCTCTATCTTACATATCATTTGCTACCACTTACGACGCCATCGACGCTACTATTGCACCATGCACCATGCACCATGCATGAAATGGTTGATTTGAACCTCTATTTATAGAGTGTGAAAGGTTGCGTTTATCCAAATGAATAGTTATGTCCATTGGTGAAGGGTTGCATCATCTTTAATGTGATTGGATGCAAGATTTCATCCTTATCTTTAATGGATAGGTACTTTTTCATGGTTTGTTATCTCCAAAAGGTGTCTCTTCGCCTGACAGTTGATGGCGGTTACTCATTCTTATTCGGTGGTTGGAAGTTGAGAAGAGTTTATCAAACCCGTCATGATTTGCGAGCATGTCATACATGTCGTGATCATGAATGTAAGTTGGTAACTTACTCCTTATGAAGAATGATAAGTCGCGATCATGACAGATAGTCGCGAGCTTGACTTGGCTAATCGTGAGTAGGAATCACGATCATGAAATGGTCGTGACCTATGCTTTTCTTCATGATTCTTCTTTGCAACTTTATCGATTTGACAACTTCTATCTTAAGCCAATTCCTTGCATTCCACACATCTTTTTGCACCTTTTTCACTCTTTTTGCATAGAATTCCATCTTTAATCATTTCACTCCCAAGATTCACCTAGTTTCTGCACTTGCATAAAAAACAACTACATAACACGTGAAATCTTTTATATGAAGTATAAAGTGACTCTAAACCATATTGTTTTATGAGTAAAAATATCAAGATAATAAGTGTAATTATACACTTATCATTGATCCCACTTAAAATCCTTGTCTTTTTTCATGGTTTTGTAGAATGGCATGCATCTTTTGGTTGAGAAGGATATAAATCTTCCCAAAGCATTAATTCTGTCGTTCAATCGCTAGATGCCATTCAAGGTTCGGGGCAGTTCCATTTTCAAAATTCCTCAATCTTTTTTGAATTTGCTTCGATCCCCCTCTACGAGATCATGAATCTCAGAAAGTTTCCTCATTTTACTCCGAAAGTATATTTTTTTTTCATGTTGAGTTTTAGGCTGTAATTTTTTAGGACCTCAAGGACTTTCTTGATATCATCCGCATGAGAGGCTTCATCTTTCATTTCATGATCATGTCATCTACATAGACTTCTATTGATTTACCCATCTCATCTTTGAACATGTCATTGACTAAACTCTGATAGGTTGCTCCGACATTCTTCAACCCAAAGGCATAACGGTGTAGTAGTATGTACCTTTATGGGTTATGAAGGATATTTTCTCCTCATCAGCAGGGTGCATGAGTATCTGGTTATACCCACATTTGGCATCTAACAACGAATAGATTACGTTGCCCGCCGTTGCATTTGCCAACTGATCAATACTTGGGTTTCTCATTAGATCACATTATATTACATCTACAGAAGACCATATTCTCTTAATTGCGCATATTCGCACTTGGGTCATTTTTCGAGTTTAAATACATGATTCACGTATGGCAAAATAATAAATCATCCACAAGGAGAAATAATAAACCATCCACAAATCAGTAAGTAAATGTGGAAAATAAGCGAAAAATAAAGATTACAAGGCTTCTAAAAATTGGGGGATGCAAACACCCGCTAACCTATTAATTACATTTCCCAAAAAATGAAATTGCGATACCCGAAAAAAAAAATTAAAATCCTAAACATACATCTAACCTACATCCACAAAGGTTAGCACAAGGGATATCACATATGATTTGATTTTAGCGAGGCCCGTGTGGCCTAAGTAAAACATCGAAGATTTTAAAGTTGTTAATTTAAAAGAAGATAATTTTCATGAGTGGTTCGAGATTGTGACAAAGTTTATGAAATGTCTTTGTCTGGATTATGTGCTAGATAATTCGTATCTCAAACTCTCAGGAGAAGATCCTTTCATTTATCAAATAGATGAATATGCAAAGCATAAAAAGACTGTGAATTTGTAAAGAGTTTTATGGTAAATGCGATGCTTCCAAAGTATAAGTATCTATGCAAATACATGGACTTAAAGTTTATACTTGTGCAACTTGTTATGATAGATAAACTAGAGAGATTCATGCTATCTGCAAGTCTAGGGGCTAACCCCTTAGCAGTGAAATTTGCCATGATTGTTTATGATAAATCAGAACAATTGAGAAATTTGGGAATTACTTATGATCAAGAAGTCTTGAAAATGTTGTATTCAAAGATCTACCCACAAGGTATGAAAATTTCAAAATAGTTTTCTATGGCATCGAGGATTACTGTAATTTTTCTAAGATGGTGGACTTATTGGAACATTATGATATTCAGTATAGAAATAAACTTGAAAATCAACTTGTTGCTAAGGACCAAAAGATAAGAAATTTAAGAGCTTTCAAAGTCAAGAGGAGACTCATGAAAAATGCTAAAATGAACCACTAGTTAAAAGCTCAGATTTCTAAATAAGTGAAGAATAAGCCAAGTGAGGCATCTACTTTAGGTATGTTCATGATAGAGAGTTTGTTTATAGTTCCTTATGAGTCTACATGACTATTGGATACTATCCCCGTGCACTAGCGGCTCGCGAGCCTGTTGGCTCGCGGGGCAGCCATGCAAGCCCCACTTTGAACAACCCGTGTACGGTTTGGGGCCCACTCGCAACGAAAAAAATTCCCTTACTCGCTTCGTGCAACCTTTTCCCTATTTTCCATAATTCCTTTCAATTATTAATTTGGTTAAACTAATCAATAATTCTTCTCACTGATTTCACAACTTGTATTTTCGGTACAGACCCAGTCCATAGGTTCTTTACATAGTCCGATAAAAACCCAAAGCATGTGACCTCACACGATCCCAAAGTATAAAGCTGCTAGAGGTTAACCTAAACTTGGCTTCCCATCCAGGAACCTTTAGGTTCAGTGTTCCAGAATGTTATGGAACCTGATAGCTCTAGATGATCAAATGGCAATCTAGCAAAGGCGTATGATCCCACGATACTTGGAACGTCACGTGCCTGTGACTTGATCCGGTTCTACAGTAGTAACTAGTATAATAAACTCCTTCCATCAGGTTAAGTACCATCCAATTTATTGAGCTTGGATGAAGTGTCAGCTCATGTAATAGCCGTAGCTATCTTGGAATTAGACTTGTTCACGAAGAACACCACTCGGCCTTTTTGTATCTTGATCGATTAGAAACCCATTCCATCAATCGTATACTTTGATAAGAGGTTTATGAGTGTGTCACTTCAACAAGGGGCCCTAAGGTACATCCCATTATATTACTATATCAAGAACGATAGATCCCATCTTGACTACACAGCTTACCAACATGTGATCATCGCTATACTCGTAATCATCATATGATCCTGATCGCCAGGGTATGAGTAAGTATGAGCCAAAGTATAGTAACTCCTACATAAGGCAATCGGTATCTCAGGTATGAGGATACTCGCACTGCTATTACAATAAGACATGACACCAACACATAGATCTAGTTATTTCCAAGTGTCTGTCTTATAGAGTTCTCTAATGTATTACCCCGAATACATTCATGTGTTAACTCAAGGCACCACCTTCAGCTCTTGAGATCAGCTGCTTGGAACTAATCCGAGTAAGCCTACACATGCTAGTCTATCTGCTCCATTGATGTCCAGTCTCAATGAAACTATGACTATGGATATTTAGACTATTCATAGTAACATGTATGTGTAGTTTTCACTCCACTTAGCTCCCACTATATCCTTGAACTTTTATGCTATGAATTAGTCACAAACTCTTTTTCATCAATGCGTATATACATATTAAAACATATATGATACTAGCGAGATACAATAAATATAAAGCACTGATAAGTAACAAAGATTTCTTTGATTAATATTAATAATAATTCAAAACTATTTTTACATTGTAGCTAATAAAGATATATCCCTAATTACCTCTAGGGTATACATCATGTCAAACAATCTCTCACTTGCACTAGAGCCAATTGGTCATATGCTTCATACTATACTCATTAACATGCTGGTTATGCTTAACCTGAGTTAATGGTTTGGTTAGCCTATCCCCTAGCATATGATCCATTGGGACGTATTCTAAACTTATATCCTTTCTTACTAACATCTCTTGAATGAGATGGTATTTAATAAGTACATGTTCATTTTTCTGGCGAGATCGTGGTTCCTTTTCCTAAGCAATAGCCCCATTGTTATCGCAATAGACCGCTATCGGATTTACAATGTTAGACACCACACCAATATCACCAATAAATCCCTTAAGCTAGACAACTTCATTAGCCTCTTCTAAAGCAACTATGTACTCAAATTTTGTGGTTGAATCTATAGTCGTATCTTATTTGAAACTCTTCTAAACAACTGCCCCTCCATTAAACATAAACACATAACCTGATTGGGACTTATAATCATCCCTTTCAGACTAAAAACTCGTATCAGTATATCCCTTTAAAGTGAGATCACCTTCTCCATATACTAAACAAATATCTTTAATCCTGTGTAAGTACTTAAGAATAGTTTTAATGGCCATCCAATGCTTCTCACCTGGGTCAGATTGAAATCTACTCGTCATGCTCAGCGCATGTGAGATATTAGGTCGAGTGCATACTATAGCTTATGATGGCCCCTACCACTAAGGCACAGGGTATTCCATACATGCATAGTCTCTCTTCTTGTGTTCTCGGACACTCAGATTTAGAAAGGTTAATCCCGCGAGACTTTGGGAGATAACTCTTTCTTGACTACTCAAGGTTAAATCTAGCCAAAACCTTGTCTATGTATTTACTTTGTAAAAGACCTAGTAGCCTTGTGGATCTATCTCGGTAAATATTAATACCAAGTATAAAAGCTGCTTCTCCAAGGTCTTTCATGGAGAACTTTTTTGACAACCATGTCTTAACTATTTGAAGAAAAGGAATATAATTTCCTATTAATAATATATCATCGACATATAATACAAGGAAAATGATCGCACTCCCACTAGCCTTCTTATATACACAGGGCTCATTACCGTTTGATACAAAACTGATTTCTCGGATTGTCTCATCGAACCTAATATTCTAACTCCTCAATGTTTGCTTAAGTCCATAAATGGACTTTTGCAACTTGCATACCTTATAGCCATTCTTCGATGCAAAACCCTCGGGTTGTGTTATAAACACATCCTTGTCCAAATTCCTGTTAAGGAATGCTATCTTCACATCCATCTGCCAAATCTCATAATCATAATGAGCGATGATGGCAAGGAGTATTCTGATAGACTTCAGCATGGCCATCGGTTAAAAGGTTTCATCATAGTCAATGCCTTCTTTTTTACTATACCCTTTTGCAACCAGCCTTGCTTTATAGGTAACTATGTTACCGTCCATTCTTGAAAACCCACTTGCATCCTATGGGCTTAATCCCACTTGGAGCATCAATCAAGTTCCAGACTTGATTTTCGTACATGGAGTCCATCTCCGATGTCATGGTTGAAAACCATTTATCAAATTCTGAGCCTTCCACTACTTCTTTGTAAGTCTTGGGCTCATCATCTTCCATAAGTAATAGATGTTTATCATTAATGATGACAAACCCATATCGCTCAAGTTCGATTGGAGCCCGACATGACCTACGCAATGTTGGTGTTATAATAGGCTATTCCATGGTTACACTATCTTGTATAACAGGTGTAGGTATAATCAGTTGACTTCCTACTTGATCTACTTGAGTGCCTAACACAAGAATGATCCCACTAGCTTTCACAACTCCTTCTCGAGGAATTGAGCATTTTTGGAAACAAGGACTTTTTGTTCCTTTGGATCATAAAAGTATACCCTATAGTCTCCTTAGGGTAACCTACAAACAGACATCTATCAGACTTAGCACCCAACTTATCAAAACTTGTCCTTTTAACATATGAAGGACATCCCCAAACTCTCAAGTGAGAAAGAGCGGGATTCTTACCATACCATAACTCGTATGGACTTTGATCAACTGATTTAGAGGGCACTCTGTTTAGAATATAAATTGTGCTCTCAAGTGCATAACCCCAAAAGGATTTGCTAAGTTCTGCTTGGCTCATCATGGACCGAACCATATCGAGTAGGGTTGAATTCCTCATTTCTGACACTCCACTATGTTGGGTGTATAAGGAGGTGTCCACTAGGATAAAATTCCATTATCCCTTAATCCTGAAACTCCTGGCTTAAGTATTCACCGCCTCGATCAGATTCAAAGGTCTTGATACTTTTCCCAAGCTATTTCTCTACTTCAGTTTTGAATTCTTTAAAAGCATCAAAACATTCAGAATTGTGCCTCATAAGTTATAAATAACCATATCATGAGCAATGGTTAATAAAGGTTATAAAGTAGATGAAACCCTCATGTGTCTTAACACTCATTGGACCACATACATCGGAATGTATTATTTCCAAATTACTAGTGGCATGCTGACCCTTTCCTTTGAAAGGTTTCTTAGTCATCTTCCCTTTTAAAAAAGGTTCGCACAAACCATATGAAGCCCATTCCATTAGGCCTAAGTCTCCACATTTGTGTAACTTAGTTAAGCGAGTCTCATTTATGTGGCCTAGACGAACATGCCATAAGTATGAAGATTTCTCATTATCGAATTTTGATTTCTTAACAATGTTCATATTTAGAATTTTAGTTTTAGTATCTAGAACATATATGCCATCCAAAGATATTCCACAAGCATATAGAATATTGTTACGCTGAATTTGACATTTATTATGAGAAAATAAAATTTCAAATCCTTCTGTTGCTAGAAGTGCAATAGAAATAATATTCTTAGTGACAGCAGGAATATAATAGCAATTGTTCAAAACTAAAACTAGGCCACTAGGCAAATGAAGGCTATATGTCCCTACAGCTGTTGCAGCAACCCGTGCTCCATTTCCAACTCTTAGGTCCATTTCCCTCTTTGCAAGCCTCCTACTGTTCCACAATCCATGCATAAAAGTAAAGAAATGAGTACCACAACCAGTATCTAATACCTAAGTAGACTCATAAGGAACTATAGTGAAACTCTCTATTATGAACATACCTTCAGATGTTAGAGCCACATCTATCATCATCTGATGAGCTTGTTTCATGAGAAACATTTTCTTTATTGAATTCTAACTTCTTCATGAGCTTTCTCTTGACTTTTAAACCTTTCAGTTTCTTCAGCTTAAGGTCCTCAGCATTGGCTTGCTCTTTGAGTTTGTTTCTAAACTCAATTTCATAAGTCTCAACAAAATCCATGAGTTGGGTCAAGGTACAGTTGGGAGAACACTCCTTAAGCGTCCTTTTGAAAGAGTCATATTTATTGGGTAATACCCTTAATACCATCTCTTTTAAAAACTACTCATTGTACTCAACTCCCAACTCTTTCAATTTCTTGAAGTTGTCATAAATATTTATAACTAACTCTATTGCTGATGTGTCTCCCCGCAATCTGATGTGGAATAGTTCATTCTCTAAACTTTCCACTAACTTGAGATGATGAATCATGGTTGTGAGATCCAAACCTTTGTACACTTGTTTGTACCTTGGGAGCATATGGTCTAACATGAGTTTTGCCACAAACTCACAGTTTCCCTTGTGCTCCTCGTAATCATTCATCTCACATGCAAAAGCATTCTTGCCAGGTTGTCTGGGACTAGGATTAGTTAGAACATAATCTAGGTAGTAGTTCTGAAGAACTCCTCTAAGAATCTCAAAGCACTCATTGAATCATATTTGATGTCATCAAGAGGGCCAATGCAATGCGAGTATTTTCGTGAGTGATCATATTCAAAATATATATAAGATAGAAATTGTTTAGACATTCGTATATGTACATGCATTTAATATAATGACTTTAATTAAACACATAATTCCTACTATTTTCTTGATATTTAAATAGCCCCTACTATTCAAATTTTTGGTTTAACCAATTCTCTTTAGTAGGTAGCATCCATGGCCACTTATTATGACCCCCACTATTGCAAGTCAAGTTATAACAATATAACCATGGTTGGAACCCGTCCATTTGCATCTCTTGCAATTGCTAATCCATTTGAGTTCTCTTTCTCGAGACGTGCGTACCCAATTGTACGACTCCTCAAATGTGTCTCCAAATCGGCATTAGCTCCAATAATATGGACAACTAGCCCTCTTTGGTTAATGCATTAACCCCATCTAGTCTCATGACCAAACACATGTTAAAGGAAAGCATGTTGTAAATGTGCTTACATCTATTAATAAGGCTCGTATCACGACTTATGACAGGAAGACATTTTACCGCCATAATATTGTTGCAGGGATTTCATTGGTGCCTCTAGTCTCGCTTTAATCTAGGTCTTATACGATGGATATGATTATGAAACAATAATTCTATGCTATTAGGAATTATTAACTCTAAGGGAACATGCTCTGACTGGTATATCATAATCATTCCATTATGCCAAGACTCCACATAGCATGCAAAACAAACAAGGTCCATGTTAAAGTTCTTGCACCTATGTCTACATGTTTTAATTTAACAAATTAAACCACTTTTGCAAAATCATATGGGGAATAAATTCCCATACTAGAAATCGACTAAGTCATAAAAATCCCTTGGGTATACTTGAATCTAATACCGATGGTGATTTCCATGTAGGAGAGGCCCCCTTAAAGTAAATGAGAAGCCTTATCCATTCCTTGCCAAAATTACCATGGGTACTTTGATTCGTTATACCATAGATAATTATGATTTAAAGATATCGTTATTTAATCAAGTGAAGTACTAGACGACCCTTAATTAAAGCATTTACCCCGTGTGGTAAAACATTGGTAATTTTATATGATAATCACACAGACTAAGTTTGAGCAAAACCTTAATCTAGTTATCACATCATTATATTGTTCGCCACTTTTCTACTGATAAGTTTAATAACTTAATTACAAGACTTGGCTACACTTGTTTTGAAAGAATTATACCAATAATAATGCCAAAAACTTGTTCACATAAACTATAGGTGTTGTCAATACCTTTTATCATATAGAAAAATAATGATAACTGCAAGTATACAGTTGCGATGTAGTTTTAAAAGATATCGAACCCACAGGGAAGGAACCAGGTCTAAAGATAAACTTGGGAAGAAACAAAGTAAAATAAAATAAAAATAGATTAGAGATTTTTATGGATAGGAAGATTAGAATG
>CATIWQ010625993.1:0-10011 GCA_949673415.1 Euphorbia schlechtendalii | reverse complement strand
TGTTTCATTGCGGACGGTTTATTTAAAATAACCGTCCGCAATACTATAATACGGACGATGTATTACGGACAGTTTTTGTTTAAAAACCGTTCGTAATACTTTTATATGTATTCCGGACGGTTGTTACGTAACAACCGTCCGGAATAACCCCTCCGCGTTTTTTTAATGATCAATGCAAACGGTTTTTTGTATAACCCTCCCAAAAAGTGCGACCCTACAGGCCCTTTCTGCACTAGTGAATAAGCATGTCATCCACATAAAGTAGTAAGCAAATATAAGATCCATCACTCAATTTATTAAAATAAACACAAGGATCATATTTGCTCCTACAGAAATTCAGTCTAAGCATGTATTCATTAAACCTTTTATACCATTGCCTAGGTGACAGTTTTAGGCCATACAAAGATTTTTTAAGCAGGCAAACAAGATTTTCTTTACCTTTTTCTTAAAGCCGTCTGGTTGAGCCACATATAGCTCTTCTTCCAGATTTCCATAAAGAAAGGCAGTCTTAACATCTAATTGTTCAAGTTCCAAATTTAATACGGCAGTTAAGGACAAAATAATTCTTATTGAGACATGTTTCACAACAAGTGAAAAAATGTCATGGAAATCAATTCCATCAACTTGAGAGTAGCCTTTTGCTACAACTCTAACTTTAAATCTTTCATTTTCAATTCCTGGGATTTCAGGTTTCTTCCTGAAAGCCCACTTACAACTTATTACTTTCTTACCAACAGGTTTAGGGACCAATTTCCATGTTTCATTTTTAGCCAAAGAGGATATATCATCCTCTATGGCAGCATGCCACTTTATCCAATCTTTGGATCTAGTGGTATCATAATAGGTCCTAGGCTCTAAGTTATCAATGAGGTCATGAGTTAAAGCAACAAATTCAATACATTCAGAATAATTGTAATCATATATAGTTTTGTTAAGATAAACAGAAGGTCTAACTTCTCTTCTAGCTCTATATCTAACAAGACTGTAATTTTCAAGATTTTACAAGTCATTATTTAGAATTTCATTTTGTTCATGACTGTTATTAATAGCATCTTCATGAAAGATTTGATCATTTTCTGGTTGATAAACTTGTGGTGGATTTTCATTATTATTGTTAACACCTTCTTTAGGGTTTTCAAGCTCCACCTCAAACCAAGAATTTTCTTACTGATTTAACAGATTTTGACTCTGAAAATTGGTTACAGACTTACGAAATTCAATTTCATTAAACAAAACATCCCTATTGACTATAACTTTATTTTCAGACAGAGACCACAATTTATAACCTTTTATCCCATTAGGGTATCCTATGAAAATGCACTTTTTAGCGCTAGGTTCATGTTTTGAATCTTTAGTATGAGCATAAGCAGTAGAGCCAAAAACTTTAAGATGTGTGAAACTAGGGGGTCTATTGTACCACATTTCATTAGGAGTCTTAAAACTCAGAACAGAGCTAGGTGATCTATTTATGAGATAACAAGCTGTTTACACAGCTTCAGCCCAAAATTTTGAGTTTAATCCTAACTCAAAAAGCATACATCTAACCTTGTTGAGTATAATTCTATTGTACCTTTCAGCCACCTCATTCTATTGGGGTGTATAGGCACAAGTCCTATGTCTTAGGATTCCATTTTCAATAAAAAAAAATTGTTAAACTGTGAATTAACAAATTCAAGACCATTATCTATCCTAAGGGCCTTAATTCTTTTATTTTGTTGATTTTCAACCAAGATTTTCCATTCTTTAAATTTGTCAAACACATCATTTTTGTTCTTTAGAAAATAAACCCAAACCTTTCTAAAGAAATTATCAATGAAGGACACAAAATATTGACTTCCAGATAAAGAGATAGGAACAAAAGAAGAACCCCACAGATCACTGTGGATATAGTCAAGATAGTATTATTAGAATTCTTAAAACTTTGTCTATGTGTTTTACCCATTATACAAACTTCGCAAGTTTTAAGATTTTCATATTCAGGAAAATTTAGAATTCCTTGATTCTTCAAGGAATTTAAACCTTGGACACCAATGTGTCCAAGTCTCTTATGCCATAATTCAGCATTATTTATGTTGGATATGGCTTAACTTGAGCCACAAATAAACTGACCAGACAGATAGTAAAGACCATTAACAAGTTTTCCAAAAATAAGGCATTTATCCTTTTTGAAGATTTTAATGATTCCATCATTAGCTTAGTAGTTAAAGCCTTTGTTATCTAGGTGACTGAGAGCTTTCAGATTTCTTTTTAGATCTGGTATATGCCTTATATCCTTAAGGACAACTCTACTTCCATTTTCTATAATGAAATCTATGGTTCCAATTCCAAGAATTTGACAAGAGAAGTCATTTCCCATTAAAACTTCCCCCCTTTAATTCTTTCATACTGGCTAAACCAATCTCTCCTAGGAGTCATATGAAAAGTACAGCCAAAATCAAGAATCCAAGATTCTTGATCCATTTTATGAGTTACAGTTAATGCTTCTATGTCTCCTATTTCAGCTGTATTGTTAACAGCTCCACCTACCCTATTCTGATCATTCAAAGTTTTAAGTCTCTCTCTACAGAACCTTCTAGTATGACCTTTCTTATTATTAAAGTTTGAGGTCACATTATTATCTTGTTGAGGAGAACTTATATCAGTTTGCTTAAGACCCTTCTTTTTACCTCTTTTAGAACCCCCTTTCTTCTTTCCTTTTATATTTAGAGCTTCACTAGACTGACCTTTACCTTTATTCTCAATTTTAAACTCAAGCTCTCTCATTCTTAAAGCATTAACAATATCATTTATTTCAAGAGATTCTCTACCATATTTAAGGGCATCTTTAACATTTTTATAGTTTTCACCTATAGAATTTAGTAGGAGAATAGACTAATTTTCCTCAGAGATAATCTCCTCAACGTCTTCCAGATCAGTGATTAGTCTCTGAAACTCATCAAAGCTATCATTAATGCTTTTAGAATGATTCATTTTAAAACTGAAAAGTTTTTCTTTAAGAAATGAGACCTTAGCAACATTTTTAGTCATGTACAGGGATTCTAATTTGAGCCATAGGGCAGGAGCAGTTTTTTCTGTTCTAACTCTCCTAAGAACTGAATCAGATAGGTTTAGGATGATTGTGGAGTAAGCTTGCTCCATCATATCATCCTTTTCCTCTTCACTTAATGAAGGAGGAAGACTAGTTCTGCCTTGAAGTGCCCTATGGCACTTGGCATGAACTAAAACAACTTTTATTTTCTCTTTCCATAAAGAGAAATCCCCCTTACCATTAAACTTTTCTAAACTTATTTTAGCTAAGGAAATTTTTAGAAACAAGAACAGTCTAAAGTTTAAACTTATGAAAATAAGACACAGGCTTAAACAAATGACAAAAGGACTACTGATCTTAGAAGTTAGCAAATAAGTGAGAAAAACAACAAGATAACTTTCCAAAATCTCAAGAACCAAAGAAAACAAGAGCAACTCAAACATATAGCACAGATTGAGAAAGAACTTGAACCTTTACAGAGAAGTAATTGATTACAGGGGCAAGCAAATAATGGATGTAAAGAAAACTTACAGGTTTCTCACAGTTTTAACTTGCAGATCGAAAAAGTTAGCCAAAATAGTACCTCCTCCTTTTGTGAATCGCACAAGAATCCTCTTTGAGTGAGTCATGTGTGAGTTTAAGGCGAGAACTTGCAGAAACGAAACACAAAAGGCTTATTAGAATGCAAGTTAGTTTAACTATGAATGAAACAAGTAAAGAATCTACTTAGAAGATAAATGTTAATCTTGAATGCAAGAGATCAAAGAAGGCATGCGGAAATAAACAATTATTAAACTCAAGATCTATTCAAGGCGATCAACAAGAAGGAGATCTAAGACCTAGAAACAACTCTCTGATACCAATATGTACTCTTAACTTTTCCAAATTAAAGATTAAACATAAACATACAAAGCAGAAAAACTAAATCCAACACAAAGATTTTTACTTGCTTCCTGCTGGCCCAATGATGGGGTGCAGTCAATGGAAGGTGCAAGGCGGCTTCAGTGACTTCTTTATTGATTGGCAAAAGAAAAACGCCATAAGGTTTACAAAGTTTAAACGCCAGAATACAAGATCCTCTCAAAAATAACTAACTAATTAATAAAACTACTGCCGACAACTAAACACAACAAAGATCGAAGATACAAGCCAAACCTAAACATGTAAACCAAAAATACAACAAAAAACCAAAGAAATCAACCAAGAACTTATCTCTCTAGCTTCAAATCTTTACAAAGCCTTCTTTCAACACAGCTAATCAGCTTCTCACTCTTAGAACCGTAGTTGCATTAAACTGGCCTTCTCAAGGCTCAAAGATCGCGTGAGAAAAGGATTAGGCCAAGGTTGCAGAAACAAAGAGATGAAGAGAGAAAAAAATTGAAAGCGGCTATTGAGAGAAAAAATGAAACAGAGAGAGAAGAAAGGTTTAAATACTTAGGTTTAGCTGAAACAGGTTAGGATTAGGATAATGGGCCTTATGAGTTTGGGATTTCCCCAAAAAAAGCAAAGCCACTTCAATATAGGCCACAATTAGGTTTTTTAAAATTAGAATAAGAAATAATAGTGATTTTACCATCATCTTATGTGCTGATTTCATGTCTATTGATATCTGATGTTTCTGAATTTGAAGAATCCGTATTGAAACTTGTCCAAGTATTCCACTTCTGGAAATGGTAGTGAGGAATTGAGGATATAAGCTCGGTTCTTTTAAACTTATAATTCATTCAGTTCGATATTTATAAGCATTGAGTACTTATAAATTTATGCTCAAATTAGTAAAATTCATGTCAGCACACATACTTATAAGTTGAAAAGAAAAGAGCTACAGTGTCTCCTTTTGCTACAATGTCCACGCACATTTTGGATTCTGGCATGAAAAATAACCTACCTATCTGCTTAGCATATTAAAACTCATTGTACTTGTTCTGTTTTTTTAGCCTGTTGTTATATATCTTGACTATTTCTGCCGGTGGCCTTTTCATGCCTTAGGCAACTAAATTTAGGGCTTGTTTGGTTCATGGAATGCTTATTCACATAATAAGAAAAAAAATGAATGAAAAAAGATAAAAATGATCTTGAGTTCATCACCGTACGAAATAGTTATTCCTTGTTAATATAGGAATCATAGAATAGTTATTCCTTCATTTCAATAGGGAATAGCTATTCCATGATTCCTATATTAACAAAGAATAGTATTTTCGTCTTCATTTTCCTTTCTATTCCATGGAATAGACATTTCGCCAGCCAAACGAGCCCTTAGCTGGCGGAATGTCTATTCCGTAAAAGAAAAGCGAAAGATAAAAAGTGGAGAATTTACCTAGATATCGTCATCGGGGTGGAATAACTATTATACAACTCATGGAATAACAATATCTTCTCTCGTGAAAGAATAGTTCATGAGTAGTATGATAATTAATAATAGCTACTCCATCCCGACGACGATTATAGGCAAATACTCCACCTGTTTTCATTCATTTTTCTCTTATTCCATAGAATAGTCATTCCACCAACCAAACGAGCCCTCAAGGTTCTCAAGTTGTTAAGGTGGTATTTCAATCGACTTACATATGTGGTTCTGTTTGCACAGCTGTGAGCGAACGACGTTTCGGTGGACCCGCGAGATGGGGCGTGGGGTTTTAGAAAACATGCGCTTGGGAGCGCGTTGGAAAAGAGGTTTCTCGAGGAGGAAACCGTGGTTTACTTGAAAATGTGTTGCAAATTCAAAAGAATCAAGATCGGGACCTTTAGTCTATGTTACAAAGTCACCACCCGGATCAGCTCTTCCTAGGAGAGTTGGTACAGCTTATATCCGTTTGCCTAATCCATACCATAAAATAGAGATTCGGGTCCTGGATGAGTTATCTATTTCGTCGTCATTTGAGTTAAATTACACTGTGAGAGAAATCACGTTTATAATATTCGAACCAAACTATATATTTTCAGTTTATAGTTTATCGCACATGCATAAAATGGTAAGTAAATTGTGGAAAGTAAACACGTAGGAAATTAAATGCGCCTATTCTACGGGGTGATTAATTACATCATTGGTTTTACAAATTGCCTAAATACATGAGATCTAGGGGGAATGAATACATCAATATCCTATTATACAGCCGATCTAACAAATACATAATTTTTTATTAAAATAAATGCGATACACAAAGGAAAATAAAATCTTAGACATACATCTAACCTGCATCCACAAAGGTTAGCACGAGATATGATACATATGTTTGATTTGATTTTGAAAAGGCCCATGTGACCCAGTTAAAATATCGACGATTTAAAGTTGTTAATTTAAAAAATGGTTGGTTCATTTTTATTCACACGTATGTTGGTCAATTTTATTAGTGAAAATGACCGCATGGTAAAGTAGTGATGACTATTATCCGGGAATACTTTTTATTCCCTTCAAGGGGGTTTCCTAAATTAATTTTAATTATTTACAAATAAATGGAAGCGACAAATAATTCTAGGCCCATGAACATAATCGTTATCTTTTGTGTACATTCCAAGGAAATTCAAATACAGTAATAATTTTATCCCGGTTAAGAAGAAACTGGTATTTAAATTTTCTCTCGGAATATATCCAAAAGATTAATATAAAATTATTATATTAATCTTAATATGTTCATGTAAACAAATTATTTTTGTTAATTAACACATAATTAATACATAATATACAAACTTATATTTTGAGAAAAAAAGAGGTAATGTCAACGTCAACCTTGTAACGTCGGTACAGATGTTATTGAAATTTGTTAACGTCAGTACCGATGTTGGTAACATCGGTACTGATGTTACGTCTCTAGGCCTGTAAAAAACACACACACAAAAAATAGCAGAAACAGCAACAGAAAAATCTGAAACTTCAAACGATCATAACTTTCACTACAGTTATCGGATTCAAACGATTCTCATCATTTTGGAAAGCTCAAGATGTTTTTAACATACTAACAGTGACAAAATCACGTTTTGAAGACAGCTTTATACCGAAAAATATCTAACAGTCGGCGTTGTCCAAAATCGTGAACCGTAATTTTACGTAACTTCGAAAAATCATAACTTTATTTATACTTATCCGTTTTAAGTGATCTTTATCATTCCGGAAACCTCATGATCTAAGGAATATAATAAAAATAACTAATAATGCAACAAAAATCTTTGTCAAACCCAAAACTGAAAACAGTAACATTCTGCCCAGGAAACAGAAATAAATTTGTATAAAACTTTGAAAATTCATAACTTTTGATATACTTGTCTGTTTCAAGCGATCTTTATAATTCCGGAAAGCTCAAGATGTCTTGAACATTTTTATGTAAATAAAACACTAGAACAGGTTTGAAATCATACTGAAAATCGCAGAAAACAAAATGGTGCGCAGAAACGGGAAATAGCCGAAAATAATCGAAAAGAAAATGAAACTTCAAAAAGAAAAGCATATAAAAGTAAGCACAAATTCTAGGAACTCAGAGGCTTATCCTGTAGCCGTGAATCCACTTTGCTTGGTCTACTAAAGTACCCAGAAAGTCCTCCTCGTTTCTTTGGCTCGGTTTTGCGATTTTTGACGAAAATGGAGAGTAAAGATCTCCTCTTGGCGGGAAGGCTAGGCTTCCTGGATTTGGCTTGCAAGGAAAGGAAGAGAGGAGGTAGGAGTCCTTCTTCCCCTAGATTTAAGCTTCAAAACACTTAAAAAACACTAACTTTTCGAGTTTTCGATTTTTGTTTGGTGAGAGCTCTATACTTGGTTTTTTTTGCTTATGTTGTTTGCTCTTTCTTTTCTTGCTCTCCCCTTTTTTTTCTATCTTTTTCCTCCTCTTATTTTTCTAATTACGTGCCCCTTCCTCTTCATTAATGCTGCCACTTTAGTCCCCTTATGGGGCTCCCTTCAATCCAAAAAGTCTAAGTTAGCTCACCTATCTTTTTTGTCCTTTCTCCCTTTTTTTCTTCTTTTAATTATGGGTTAAAGTTGGGTATTTTTTACCAAATAATGTAGTAACTGCGTTTTTGGTCTGTCTGTAAAGATGATATCGGTACCGATGTTAGTAACATCGGTGTCCATGTTGGATTTCTGGTCTAATTTTGGTTCAAATTGGACTTGTTTACTGATGAGCTGACCTAGAAAATATTTAAGGTTCGTAAAAAACAAGAAACACTCCTCCCGAGGATCTCCGAGACCCTATCAAAGTGGAAGACTAGCAAAGGAAAATAAATTACAGCTTCATCATTGAACTCGCGAGTCGAGCGTAAAAATCTCGTGCTCACAACAGCAAAGGTCATCACTGATATAGATAGCGGAGATCGAAGAGAAAATCCAAGACAAGACCTGTTGGTCTTGTCGAAACCAGGTTGTAAAAGCCGGTTTCGGAGAGCCGTTCTCCACTATTTTTATCGGTGGTGGAGGAGAGCCATCGAGATGAGCGGCATGCCCACAGCCAGCGATCATCGTACTGACTAGGGTGCACCATAAGACGAAGTTCGAGGAGTCCAATTTGATTGGCAGCTGATGTGAATAGGTAGGGGCGGGCGGCAGTAGTTTCGGTATTGGTGGAGGCGGCAGTCGACATAGTACAAGATGAGAAAAGGATCAGATTGCGGCGGCAATTAGCCCTTGCAGCTGCTAATACCAAGATAGATCGATAGTTTGTGAATACTCAATCAATACTGAGGGTTTCATTATCTCTGATATATATAGGTAGGGTTGATTACACAATTACATACGTAGCCCTACTTACGTATATCAAAGTAATACAATACAACACAATATAACTATCATGCGGAAGGTCAAGGGGAATTGGATTTGTTGACTTTGAAAGCAGAGATTTTGCAAGAGCAGCCTTGGATGGCATGGTTAGTAAAGTAATCTTCGAAATATGTAGCTTAGAATACTTCTAAGTTCTCTCTTATATTACTTGCTAACTATTATGTTTCAGGAATTACAAGGACGGAATATTCGTGTTACTTTTGTTAAAGACAGCCCTCGTCGCTCATTTAGCAATTAGCAGTAACAATAATTTCCAGGGGAATACAAGAGGCTTTGACAACGAAAAACATTTAGCTGTTGGTGGCATTAATGGGCTTCCTTCTCTATCTGGTTATTTCTGTTATCTAAATGTGTTTTGGATTTTTGTCTGGCTAAGTTATGGTTTGCTGTACTTAGTCAAAGTATGTTATTTGACTTCTGTCTCTTTTCTTCTTTGAACACAGATTTTGTGCAACTATACATGCTCTTATACATGGTATAAGTAGACGCACTCTGTAACGTATTGTTACTGAATTGCTAAGTTTAGTAGAAATAGAGGAAGTTGAGTGAGGGGTCTAAAAGAGAATAGAAGTTGATGAGGAAGAAGTAGAAATTAGGGGAAGGAAAGAAATATTGGGAGAGAATGAATAGAGATTTTGGTTAATATCATATGAATTACATGCTTTCATTCAGCTAGCTAATACTGACAAAACATCAAAACTACCTAGTACTATGGATAACAATTGCTATGGCTGAGTCAGCCTAGGAGGAACTAAAACATAATTACTCTAAATATACTACTTCTAATTTGTTGATTGCTACCACAAACATAACCTTGTCTTCCTTTCTCCGCTCCTTTCTCCTTAGGGGGAGTTTGGGAACTTATTTAAGATCCGGTTTTAGCTTTTTTAAAATTAAATAGTGACTTCTTTGTTACATATGCTTTTTGTTTATTTAGAAACAAAATTGTTAGCAACAATTAGACCTGGTTGAGAAGTATTTAAGGTCCTTTTTAAAGGTTTTGTAGAAGGCCGAGCTTTTCACAGATTGCTTTTACTGGGCTTTTCACTCTTTCTGTAAAAAAATTAATTGTTAAAACTCAGTTTGGAGTCAAGATGATTAAATCTCTCAAGTTAATTGGATTAAATTTGGTTCAACGATTTAATGGCTTATCTACTTTCCCCACCCATTATATAGATTGAGGTTTTTTTTTAGCTTTTGTGAAAGATTAATTACGCAC
>CATIWQ010625904.1:0-27607 GCA_949673415.1 Euphorbia schlechtendalii | reverse complement strand
TATATTTTATACATTATATTCAACAAATATTTTATTTTTTTATAAACTTGGCAACAACATATATTATTATAAATTAACATTCCAAAAAATGTAAATATATATAATATTTAGACACATGTGCTTAAATTTTAGGTATTTTATTTTTGTTTATCAACAAAACAATTTTATGAAAAATTATCATGAATCGATATTAGAAATAACCTCTTTAAGTTCGGTTTTGATCCAACCCGAACCTGAAATTTTAATGCATGGATCTAAACCACTTGAATTGATGCTTTATTATTAAAACCCGATGAGCCCAGCCCGCCTAAACCCGGCCGACGAAAATTAGCTGCGCGACTGACCATATAAGTAGAGTATCTTACGGCAAAACAAATTTTGCAGCTTCTAGAAACGTCAAAGCGGAGGAGATGGATGAAGAAGAGCACGAGGTATACGGTGGAGAAATTCCTGACGTCGAAGGCGATATCGATCCTCATAATGCCGACGTCGACATGTCCGGCGCCGATGAAGATGCCGTCAAGGTTACTAATTCTTGTCCAGGACTTCAAACCCTAATGATTTTGTTTAATCGATCTTGGGGTTCTATATAGATTTTTTTACTCGATTAGCTTGCTTATATGACGAGTAATAACATTTGTGCTTGTTGTATTGATGCAGGAGCTAGATGAGATGAAGAAACGGCTGAAAGAGATGGAGGAGGAAGCGGCGGCTTTACGCGAGATGCAAGCTAAGGTTGAGAAGGAGATGGGCGCTGTTCAAGGTTTGGTCTTTTTTTTTTGTTATCTTCTACGATCTGTGTTTTCCATGTTCCTTTAAATGATTTTATCTATTCCTTGTCGTGCTCATGAATTGTTTATGAAATCTAGGTCTTGTGTGTGGAATTTGTTCATCGCTTGCCATCTTTTATGCTGGAACTTGATAATGAAATGCGAAATGGCCTTTGATCAATATTCATTATGAATCTCGTTGAATCTAGATAGTGACTAACTGTAACTTTTGACTGTGGTATTTATGAATTCCCTTCTTGTGTATCTCTTTTAGCCTGTTCAATGTTTATGCTCAAGTATTTGTCATTATTTTCATGTGTAATGTTAATTCCAAATGCAGACCCAGCTAGTGCAGCAGCTAGCCAAGCAAATAAGGAGGAAGTCGATGCTCGTTCCGTGTTTGTTGGCAATGTGAGTATCGTTTATACCTTGCATGTTGGCTACATGTCTTAACCAGAAATTTCAGTTTCCTGTAGGAGTGTTGTAATATCATACTGTTGCTACCAATACTGCATAGCAATTATATCACATTACATACCTATGTTTGATAACTTTGCAAAAATGAAATTGCTTTTTTCTTATCGTACAAATTATTGAAACTTTTCTTTTGATTCACAAAGTTAATTGTCGATGCTATCACACATGCTGTTCTTTTTTGCTTAGTTGTTAATTATATGTATTTGACTATATGTGCCTCATCCTTCTTTTCTTCACCATGACTCAGAAGACATTCTATGCCAGTTTGAAAAGGTTATAATGATGAAACATGTAGGTGCTTTTATGCATACTTTCCTCAATAAATGCATAGACCATCGAACAAAGTGCACTTTCGATTGTTGACTGACTTTTGAGATGATTTGATTAATTTTTTTTTTTGTGTTCTTGCACAGAAAGGCTAGAAAACTGTTGAGAAGTATAACATTAACGTTCTCTATCTTCTTGATATCTTTACTAGTATTAATAATCAGTGTAGTCGCATGGCTTAGGACGTTCCAAGGTTGCTTACATATTTTTTTTCAACTCTTAGCTTTTTTTGGTGCTTACACACTGAATAACTTTTTGGTTCCTTTCAAATTTTTTGAAGTTTATGATGTCATATTCAAGGCTTGGACATTAATTATTATGCAGTAATCTCAAATTAACAAATTATTAAGTTCTCGAGCTCTGATATTTGCATACTTTTTTATCTTTGAAATATTAATTGCATTACCTTTTCTTATTTCTTATGATGATTCAAATTCTTATGGTCCAGAATCATGGTTTGACTTTATGTCTCACTATGATCGCAGGGTTCTGCTTATACTTCAAGTTATCTATTTGTTAGCGCTGGAATAGTTGCACTGTTTTTTGGGGGTGGGAGGGAGTCTTTTTGTTATTCTTATTGAGTATTATTGTATTTCGAGAGATTAAAATGTTTATAGAAAAGAAAGAACTGATAAAATGAGAGGAAAACAAGACGAATATCACTAGAAAAAAGAGGGGAAAAGAAAAACATATTGCAGAGGGAAAAAAGAAAGAAAAAGAAGAAAAAAAGAAAAGGAAAAAGAAGAAAAAAAGAAAAGAAAAAAGAGAAATTAAACTCATTCAAAAGAAAAGATAGAGCAAGAGATAGAAAAAGTGAAATTTGAATCTTCTTCTCACAAATTGTTAAGACAGCCA
Source organism: Euphorbia schlechtendalii (assembly GCA_949673415.1). Classification (NCBI taxonomy): domain Eukaryota; kingdom Viridiplantae; phylum Streptophyta; class Magnoliopsida; order Malpighiales; family Euphorbiaceae; genus Euphorbia; species Euphorbia schlechtendalii. The sequence goes on along the minus strand of CATIWQ010625904.1, from coordinate 25,178 downwards.
AGCTAAAGAGTCTTGTGGTTGCTGGAATGGAAGGGAGTAATGTGTGAGTTAAGATGCTCCTACCATGATATGTGAGAATTGCTCCTTTTGGAGGGCAAAGGCAAGTCAGGATATGCAATCCAAGTTGCGGAATTTAGAGCCTCATCAATGCTGGTGGGTGGTTTGTGCTTTTGAAATATGTGTTATTGAGCAGATATGAAGGGTGTAAGAATGTTGCTTCTTTTTGGTGCTCTCTATTCTTTTCAATGTGCCATTTGTGCTATAAAAAAAATGCATGTTTCCCTGTTATGAGTAAAAACCGACATTGAGGTTTTTTTGTTTGGATCACCATATTTTGCTTCAATGTTCTTTTCGGTTTTAATCAAATCTGGGGCTAGGTGTGCCATGGAGAAAGACTTGCACTTGTACTTCAAACTACACTTTAGATGTCTTAGTTTTCTTTACCAATCTCAGTTTACTTCGGGTATCAAAACTTCATGTGTTTGTATCAGCTTTCCTTTAGGTTTATTTTTAGTCCTAGGCTAAATGTAAGGTCTTTCATACCTTCCGGTGCTTCCCCTGATTGAAGTTGGAGTTGAAGTGATGGGAGAAAATTATATGGATGAAGTTTATTCTATATGATTCAGAGTAAGTATTTAGCAGGAGAAACTGCAGAACTTTGATTATTGTTCTTCCCAAAGTTATTGAAGATGGATGGCATATCAAGCAAATTCAAAATTGCCTGATTAGTTGATTGATTGGTGGAATGAAGCATTAAGGTCCTTCTTTTTGCTTCTCATAAAAAAAAAAGTTGGAAAGAAGGAAAGTGAAAGAACAATGGGAGAGGTTCTGGTAGTTAATGGAGATAAACATAAAAATATTAATAAGGGTGAATGTCTAAATTTGCGATTTTGGGATATTTGGTGATAAATAAGAAGTATGTGAAAAAACACAACAAAAAAGTTGTTCTTTGTTAAGAAGTGATCTTGAGATATTTGGTGATAAATGGTGTTTAATTTGCGATTAGTGTGTTTGATTTATTGATCTGAGTAGCAAACGATGTTACAGTAATGGCAATATGCGTAGTGCTTGTTGGATGTATAGAATTCGTGCACCGTCATTTGTAATCTCTAAATTGTGGAGAGGCTAATAAGTTTATAAAATAATGATGAACTAGATAGACCTCAAACTTGCTGGAATATGGGCAATGCAATAATATCTGGCATATTTAATTATCTGATAGAAGGAGGAAAATGTATTGTTGATTGAGTCTGATCTCAGCTAAACTGTCATTCTTATTCTGTTTTGCATTTTTCGCATCGTATAGGTTGATAGATCATTCATACAAACTTTGGTGTGTTCCTTAGTATTAATGCATGTCTTGGAATTAGGACACTTTGCGTGGTCATTGTTTGCATCTATTTTTTTCAATTTTTAGGTAGTTTTTAAAGTAATGCTAATGAATTATACCACGCAGGTTGACTATGCATGCACACCAGAAGAAGTGCAGCAGCACTTTCAGTCGTGTGGTACAGTGAACAGGGTTACAATTTTGACAGACAAGTTTGGGCAGCCAAAAGGTTTTGCATATGTGGAATTCGTTGAAGTCGAAGCTGTACAAGAGGCTTTGGTTCTGAATGAATCTGAACTACATGGCCGTCAATTGAAGGTGAGCTATTCATTTTTAAGACTTTCACTTGCCACCCTAAACTTTCAAAACTTTAAAATTCCCCCCAAAACTTGTTTAAAATGAACCGGTTTGCCCCCTCATTGCCATTTGTTAGTTTCTAGTTGGTTTGATTTTCAAATATGCAATTTTCCGATTTTTCTCCCTCCTAATAGAAGCTGGGGAAATTATATTAAGGACCGGATCCATGCATGCCTGTCATGTGCCCCAACATGCATAGATCTGGTACTTTGGACCTGGTTCTTAATAAAATATCCCCAGAAGCTGACACGTGACATTGAAGGGGGTAAATTGGTGGACACGTGACTTTCTAGAACTTTTGATAGTTAAGGGTGGACACGTGATTTTTTTGGATAAGTTCAAAGATAAATGATGCGTTACTCTGATTGACTCGTTTGGTTGGCGGAATGGAATAGAATAGAAAATGAATGCATAAATTGAAAATATGATACGTGACTCGGTCGTTGGAGGAAATGGCTCTTTATAGTTATCAAAGAAGAACAATTATTCCGTGATTCCTATGATTTGTAGGAAGAGTTATTCTCTTTGATGTCGGAATCATGTATCGTATAATTTATCTCATTTTGCCAACCAAATGAGCCCTATGTGTTATGTGGTGCTGATATCAGCAAGCTGTGTTATGGCTTTTGATTTGTGATTATGGATAAATCTCATGGTTCAGGTTTTGCCGAAAAGGACCAATGTTCCTGGGATGAAGCAGTATCGTCCAAGGCGTTTCAATCCTTACATGGGTTACCAGTTTAGGAGACCATATGTGCCTCCTTATTTCTACTCCACTTATGGATATGGGTAACTGTTTTTTGCCTTACGTTATATGTGCAGTATTTTGTTTCTGGGTTATCGATTACTTTATGTTCTTATGGGTTAGGGTTTTAATTTTTGTTGCATCTTAATTGCTGCAGGAAAGCTCCTAGGTTCAGAAGGTCAACAAGATACATGCCCTATTCTTAGAAAACTGGTGAAACAGGGAAATTTGAATTTTCATTTGCCATTTATTTATTATTAGAAGATGCACATTATAGGAGAAATGTTGCCGATTATGTTTTCCTTTTTGGGGTATTTTTAGTCTTTCATTCATGGTCGGTTGAGACAAGACGACAACAGTTTGCTGGTTAGGATAATAATCATATTTTAAAACTGAAGGCTGAGGCATTGCATGTAATTTACAAATTTTACAATATGTTAAGCAATTGTCAATTTTTGGCAAAATTGATATTAATACGTGCCCGGTTATTCCGTTGGTGTACTCATAACCGGAGGGTGCATTTCGTACTATTTTTTCTCTCACTTGCTCTCTTGTAATCAGGAGGGATGGGTGCATTTTGTACTATTTTTTCTCTGGCTCTCATTTACAAGAGTATCGTGTATCGATGAATTATACATTGATAATTAAAAAGAAATATACTTTTATATATAATGTGAAAGATTATATTAATTTATTTAGTGATTGGAAAAAACAAGTAATTGTATGTTTAGAGGATACACTGGGCAACATATAGGGTGGCAGTGTTAAGTTGAGAATTGCGGCTTGTACATATTTCGCAAGGATTCTAAACTTCTATGGACTCGAGCATATAAAGTTCCCACACATTTGTGTTGGATGAGTTTTCATTCAAACTTCGTTCTCTCTCCATGTTAAGTTATTGCAAGAAGTAACTATCCAATAGTATGGCAACGCTGACAACCTCTATGTTTATTGATCAAACAAGAACTACAAGATAAGAGAACCTTCGTAGATGGTGAACTATTTGATTTCGTGGACAAGTGCTAGCTTACCCAGAACAAGAATTAGAACACCGAGTAATTAGGTTGAGGGATTTCAACTAAACCAAAAATAATGAAGACTAATGAACGTAGTCCCAACGGGGACTTGGAAACTAGTCATGTGTCATTTCTGCTCAGCTCATCGTGTCAATCTTCTCATTCAGGAGGAGAAAAGAGTTTTATGGCACTTTGGTATGAACTAAAGCATTTTAATTAAACATTCTCTATTTGTCAATGCAACTTAGGGTTTGCTTGGATGATGGATTTTGATTGGATGGTAAATGAGAGAAAACAAAATCTGGTATTTGGGAGGGAGAATTGTAAAAAAGTGGCAGAATCTGGAAGGATAATCTTCCCCCCATTTACCCTCACTTCCAGCATTTAGCATCCCCTCAATTCGACCGGATCTCACAGGATGATAACGAATATTACTATTTTACCACTGGTTTATATATTCATTAATGAAGAGCTTTTAGTTGTAAGGATAATTAGGTAATTTATAAATGTTTTATACTTTATAAAACCATCCCTTCTTCCCAAACACAATATTCTTCATCCTTTATGTTTTCATCAAATACCATTCCTCAATTTACTATCCTTTCATTTCCTATCCTTTATGATTCTTATAAAACTTGCTCCCAATCAAAACCTTAGGGCTTGCTTGGCTAGAAGTTTTTGGTAGGATTAGAGAGGAAAGTATCTCAAATCACATGCTTGGGACGAAGGGAATGAGCATTTTTAAAGGAATTGGCAGAAAAACAAATACCCTAGCATCCCGCCATTCTTGCAATTATGAATATCTCCAAAATGGCCGAATTTGACAGGATTGTATTTTCTTTTCCTTTTTTGACCTTCTAAATTTTTTAGTTTATTAAGTATTAAATTTTTAAAGGATATTTGAGTAATTTCAATACTATTTTCCTTTATGAATCCATCCCTTGCTCCCAAACACAAAAATTTTAAAATTGTCTCGTTTCTTTATAATTCCATCCTTTCTTTTCGTTTACTTTCCTTTCCATTCCTTTATGATTCTCCACTACTTTGCTCCCAAGCAAAGCATTAGGGTCTATTTGGGAGGATGGTTTTGAAAGGATGGGAACAGAGAGGATACAAAATTCAGCGTTTGGGAAGGGGAAAAATGGTTGAGGGATTGAAATCAGCAGGAAGTCATTTCCCTTCAAATGCTTTAAAAGGCCTTAATTACAGTTCCACCCAACTGGAGGAATCCGGGCGGAAATTTTTTATTTTTCCAATTTCAACTTTTTTATTTCTTTTTTTTACTATCTTTGAAAGTTGTCTAATTATAATGTATAAAGGATACACATGTCATTTCCATATAATTTCCTTTAATAACCCATCCCTTCCTCCCAAACATACTAATTTAAAATGGATTTCATTTCCTTTAAATTTAATACCTTACTTTCTTTTCCTTTTTTTCCTTTCTTTTAAAATTCTTCAAAAATTTGCCCCCAAATAAAACCTTAGTCTTCCACCTACGTAGCACTTTGTCTCACATTTATCACCTGCTATTGGAATCCCAATCCCAAGAATGCCTAAATCTTCAACCATAAGTTGAAAATTTAATTTTATCCTCAATAGGATAACAGAAAATTGCTACTGTGAACAAAGGCTAAATTTTACTTAGAAAATAACTATTTTTAATTATGAAGTACAGGTTTTTGTGATTTCGCACTTAAGCATCATAGACTGAAGCATGAAACCAGTTGTTTTTAGGGTTGTAAACGAGACGAGCCGAGCCGGACCGAGTTCTGGCGTGTTTGTGTTCGTTTATTTAATTTTTAAGCAAACACTAGCCGAGCCGAGCTCGAATACGAGTTCAAAATTCTGTTTCTGTTCGGCTCGTTTAAGTGTTCATTTGTTCACGAACAACGCATTTATTTTGTTCGTGAACTGTTTGTTAATTTATTCATGAACGAGCTCGTTTATTTTTGTTCACCAACAAATTTAATAATATTAGATGTCATTGAAAGACCGAAATTAAATTAAAAACACAACATTTTAAGCATGTATGATTGTGAATAACGAGGTATTATAACAAAAGGCATAGTATAGTCTCAAAATATCATTCAAATATTAACAAAGTTAACTTAGCAGTTAGCAATTAATCAGTTTATAAAAAGTTTATTTTATATAATGTAGAAAATTAACCGAGGTAGTTCACGAACATTTATCGAGCCTCTAATCGAGTTTGTTCGCGAGTTAACGAGCTGAGCTGCGACTTGTTTATGTTCGGCTCGTTTAATATCCGAGCCCAAAATCATGTTCACGAACTATTCATTTATTAATCGAGTCGAGTCGTTACCGAGCCGAACATCGAGCTGTTCATGAACTGGTTGGTACATTTACAGCCCTGTGGTTGTTTTCTCCAATCTCTTATTACGCAATTAAATCTGAAATTGTATCACTAACGGTAAAATTGGGGAAAATATTTCAAATGTAGTGTAACATATTAATGAAAGGTAAGATCAAATTTAATAGACCTAACTGTGGGTGTTTTTGGATGGGAGGTGTATTAATCCTAGTCAGATTACCAGATTCCTTGTATAAAAACTCCCACGTGACAATCAGCGTACCACACCCATAAATGAGAGCTGATTTGTCCATTATTGTCTCATTTAAATTATTTAAACGTCTTCATCGATTGCATTGATATCTCATCCGTGTAATTGTACTGTGTCTCATTCTGTCGGTAATGAGAATATGCATTCATTAAACGATGATAAATTTCGGAATAACTCAATTCATTCTATTCCTCCAGCTGCACAGTTCTTAATTACTAGTTACTTTGACTAAAAACATATCCATATAGTAACTTTTAAGAAATAAGATAAGAGATCCATTCCGAATGCAGCAATAGAAACAGCTGTTTATTTTTCATTAAAACCCCAAACACTAGCATGATAAACCAAACATGAAATCCACATAAATACATAAACATCCAACAGATATAATAACTAAGGAAACTAAATAAAACATTCCAAGGCATAATCCAGCAGCCTACACTCACAACAGAAAATCCAACAGGTTGGTCAAAGAAGTAGACTTTCCGTTCAGCATCCGAATATAAATAACAAGTGAATATAATAACTAAGCCTAGAGGCTGAGAGAGAGAAGGCGCTGGGTGGCCATCCTTCGCTTTCGGAGTCGCTCAGCAATGATAAATGCAAGCTCCAGAGACTGAGAAGCATTGAGCCTCGGGTCACAATGTGTGTGATAGCGCGAACCCAAATCATCGAAAGTCACGGTCCTCGACCCCCCGATACATTCCGTCACATTTTGTCCGGTCATCTCTAGGTGGATTCCTCCCGGATGGCTTCCTTCTTGCTCATGCACATCAAAGAATGCTCTTACTTCAGCCTGCAATTAGTTACCATTATTATAATGATCATTCAATTGGACCACCATTAAGTGGAAATGATTCAACAACCATTAACAATAATATACTTGAAATTTCAAACTAGCACCCATGAGTGCGGCGGCCTAGGACCCATGATAAAAGGGGTCCAAATTGGAAAAAAGCTTGTATATATAAACTTCAAAAAGATTTCAAATTCTTATTTAATGTAAGAGTTAAAATTATTCACTTAATTTAAAAAAATTATTAGAATATATTTCAATTTTACGTAAATTAGGGGGTTTAAAATGTTACCAAGATTGCATCGAAAGGACGGGTTTTGAGTCCACATGGTGCCTTGATGGTGTTGCCGTGCATTGGGTCACAAACCCAAGTCACGATTTGGCCAGCATTGCGAACTGCTCTGATCAAGTGAGGCAACTTCACTCTTTGGTTCTCGGCACCCATCCGGCAGATGATTGTAATTCTTCCGGGTTTGTTGTTCGGATTCAGAATCTCGATTAGTTTAACCAGCTCATTTGGATCCATTTTGTTGCTTACCTGCATCACGACAACTAAAGTCAATGTTTGTGATTGCTGTCACAACTGATGTCTCGAAAATCTCCACTCACAAACTTTTTCATAAAACATATTTTGATATTGGACAAAAGATTTTGAACCCTAATACTAATTAATTAGAGTCTCTTTGCTATTTATTTCCGAAGTTTTTCAAGACACCAGCCTGGAAAACCTTAAAAATGGAGCTTTTCAAGACAGCAGTCTGGGAATTCAATCCCAAACTGGCCCTAAAACCTTATAAAAACATGGAATGCCTATAAAACCTCGCATCGAAGTACCTTGATACCAAGAGGGTTAGAAATGCCTCTAAGGAATTCGACATGAGCCCCGTCAAGCTGGCGGGTTCGCTCTCCGCACCAGAGCATGTGGGCAGAGCAATCATAGTACAGGCCAGACGTCGAATCAAGCCTTGTAAGAGATTGTTCATAAGGCAAGTGCAAGCATTCATGAGATGTCCAGAAGTCAGTGGTTGTCATCACAGGATGTTCCACCGTGAGCCCAGCTGCTGCCATGAATCCCAATGCCTCGTCTACCCTGTGCGCCAATTCTTGGTACCTAATATACAGTCAATCGAAATAAACCGCGTTATAAATTAAGTTCAAACTCTAAAAAAGACTAGGTATAGTTTTATATACCTATCACCTTGTTCGCTGTGCTCAGCGAAATCAAGATTCCACTGCGTAACTCTCTGCATTGCAGCGTAACCTCCAGTGGCGAATGCCCGAAGAAGATTTAGAGTTGCTGCTGATTGGCAGTAAGCTCGAATTAACCTTTCGGGGTCTGGAATTCTCGACTTCTCATTGAAAGCATCTCCATTGATGTTATCTCCTTTGTAGCTAGGCAATTTCACTCCGTCTTTCTCCTCGTATGGATCTGACCTAGGTTTTGCAAATTGACCTGCCATTCTCCCCACCTAAAATTCCCAATCCCGCTATCATTAATCGAAATTTCACATGCTTCATGTACAAAAGCCCCAATTTTGTATTGAGAACGAAACCCTAATTCAACGAAAATTCGAAATTGAACAACAATACCTTAATGACGGGCATCTGTCCGCCGAACATAAGAACAACGCCCATCTGAAGAAGAATTCTGAAAGTATCCCTAATGTTGTTAGCGCTGAACTCCTTGAAACTCTCAGCGCAATCTCCGCCTTGTAATAAAAACGCATTCCCCATTGCAGCATCGGCAAGCTTCTCCTCTAAGCTCCTCGCTTCTCCGGCGAAAACGATCGGGGGAAACGCCTCAATTGTTTTTAACACAGTCTCCAATTCATTCGCATCCGGGTATTCCGGAAGCTGCAATGCTTTCTTTGATTTCCAGCTATCCACAGACCACTTTCCGGAACCAACCGGAGCCGCCGCCGGAGATCCCTTCACTGCAACGGAATTATTGGTGGGCTCGGCGGCATGGACGGCGGATATTGAAGGCAGGGATCGGGAATTGGAAGAGAAAATACCAAAAGAAGGCTTTTGGTGGTGGTGGTGGCGGCGGTGGCGGTCCGGGCGGAAGAGGCCGTCTACGTTGCTGCAAACAGACTTGGAAGAAAGAGTAGAGAGAGCCATTAGAGTTGTTCAATATCTCACAAAGGTGGATACTTTTTAAAGAGAGGCAATGTACAAGACAACAATGGAGGCTCTGAGTGAAAGAGGGAAATTGAAAGGGTTTTTATAGAGTAAGGTTTAGAGAATCCTTCCTTTCCATAATACAGAGAAAGGAAGAAATTGGTTTGGTTTGGTGGGATCAATTTCAACAATCAATGGCGGAAGGTAGTTAGGGGAAGGGTAATTTTGTAATTTAAGGAGCAATAAATGCCTAATGAAAACACTATGCACATGGCAAAATGGCATGATGGTCCGAGAGTAGTAATTGGCACATGGGAGAGGGGGGTATTTTGGTAAATTGGGGACATACTCCAAAAAGCAAGCTACCAACCGATGGCTCCACTTATAATTCATTACCTACCAAAATTGGGTTTTATTGGTACACACCCAAAGTCCTACTCGCTGAAACATAACTATCACCTAGTTTTCCAACATAACTTGATAGTCATATCGCTATATAGAAAAATAATATTTCAATGTTATATGACTTTCGGATATCTTTAATAATGTTTTTTTTTTGTTTCACTTTGCTTTTATAATTATTTGTCTTTACGAAAATTAAAAGTGATTGAACCACTTTAAAGAGTGTATTCTTATGTGAACATTTTAAAATTTTTATTGGTTTACTTTAAAAAGTTTCATTTTAAAATAATTCAATTGAATTTATTTTGTCAAATTTCCTCATTTGAAACCAAACAAATATTGATAGAAATTAAATCATACATGATATAAATTCTTATGATTGTGAGGAATAGAAATCTTGCAAAAAGTTGCAGGATTTCAAAATAATTCATTTAAGTTGTGCATTTAAATATTATTTTCACAATTTTACCTTCTCATGTACTTTTAGTTGAAGAGTCAAAATACTTGTGTAAATTATTTTGAAAAAATTTTAAATATATTAATTAACAATCAATTGAATTCTATAATACAAATGAAGTTTATAAACAAAGAAATTTATTTGGGAAATCAATTCAATTGAATTCTTAAATGAATTTAATTCAATTCTTTTCAATTTCTTATGAGATTTGTTTACAAGAATACCCTAAAAATGTTCTAGTGAAATGAATTGTGAGTTTTTTTTGTGTTTTATTAACCGAGTGTTTTTTATATATAGGTAAAGTCAGGGGCTCTGGCTATCTCTTGCACTAAAACAAGTTCTATTTTAATAGGAATATAATTACTAATCCAAATGATTGTTCTTCTCGTGAAAGGTTTTTGTGAAATTCTTTTAACAAATTGAGTCAAAGTCTTGCTCTTAGCGGGTTTAGGGCAACTCCAATGGTTCACCATTTTGAGGAAATCCTCAAAATGGGAAATGAATATGGGGAATGGTCAAGTCCAACAATTCCCCATATAGTATATCCGCAAAATGGGGTTCCCTGTATATGGGGAACCCCATTTTGGGGAATGATTATTATATTAATATTTTTTTTAGTTTTCATTTAATTTAATGTGTTTAATATTTTTTTGGTTATTGGGAATAAATTTGATGTAAAGAAATTATTATCATAATAATAAAATATTATTACTTTATTGGAATCTGAAATGGGAAATGGAAAATGAGGAAGATGGTTGGAGCAAAAACACTGTAGATCCTGCAAAATGAGTTTTGGGGAATAGAAAATGGGGAAAATGGTTGGACATACTCTTAGGGTTTCTTTCGAGCCTGTAAGTTGAGCCTCGTGAAGACCAAATTTTAAAAATCATAAATATGTAAATGTTTCGGTTTTAAGTGAAAGTTAAAAGTATGCTTAGTTTCAGAAAACTGTTTTCAATTCTATTTTCAGTTTTCTTTTTATTTTTCAATTTTTCCAGTTTTTCATTTTTCAAATAGAAAATTGAAAAACAGAAAATATGCTCATGTTTATTTAGTTTTCTAATTTCTGCTTTTTATTTTTCTAAAAAAATCATTGATATATTTGAATTTTATCGTTAAAAATATTACAAATGACATGAAATTTTTTACAAATTAAATTAGAAACGACAAATATAAATTATAAACTAATGTTAAAAATCTTTTATTTCAATTATAAATTTGAGCTAATTGATGTATAACTTGATATACACTTAAAATTGACAAAATTTAGAGTATGAAATTAAATTTTAAAATTTTTTTTTATTTTCATTTTTATTAGAAATAAGGTGATATTTTTGCCAATTTTGTTGTTTGTGAGTTCGAAACCAAAATTCTCACGCTTTTTAAATTATTCAATGGTGATAGCCACTCTATCAAAGTAAAGTGATTTCATTTTTAGTTATCTTTTATTTAAATTTTAAAAAATAGAAAGCATGTTATGTATAATTTTTATTTTTTAATTTTATTAAATAATAAATTTAGACTTTATTAGTTCAAAATCATAATCGATTAATTAAAAATATATAAATTAGATTTATTAAGTAAAAAATATGCAATAAAAAGTTATGAAGTAAATAGAAAAAATAAAAAAAATTAATAAATAAAATTATACAAGTATTTAAGGGGTGTCAATAAAGTTTGGCAACATAGCCTATTTTCTTTTTTTAACCCCTCTTTCAATTAAAAAAACTAAAAATATATCAATAAAAAATGCATTTGTTAGTTATTAACAAGTAATTATACAACAATGTATATTAGTACAAAATAAATTAAATTATAAAGTTTTATACTGGTTAAATAATATTGTGTTTGTTCAGTTTGGAAAATTTCAGAAAACATCAAAAATGTGTTTTCTGTTGCAAGGCATAAAATGGAAAAATCAGAAAAATGTTTTCCAGCTTTCTAAATTGAAAAATGTTACAACTAAACAGTAACTTCCATTTTGCAACTAAACAGCAGCTTCCATTTTTCAGTTTTCTTAAAAAAAATTTCTGGAAAACTACTCTATTTTTCCACAATTAAACAGCCCTAAACATTTTTAAAGAAAAAACAAAAAAAATGTCAATTTTTGTAATTATACATGATCCGATATCATTAAAGCCATGAATATCTTAGATTTTTTTTGTTTGAAATGAAAATATCCAAAAATAATGTTTTTATGAGAATACCTAAATATTTAAACGAATATATAATATTTTATTATGTAAATTTGATATTGCACCAAACGTCCTTTGGGTTGTTCAAAAGTTGCATTAATTGAAGGGCTAGAAGGGCATGCATTTCCAATGCATTATCCTTCCGAATTTTGATACCACGTGAGAGAATATTCATGCCAATATCCTTGGAGTTCAATCTTTATGAACAATAAAATTAAATGGTCAAAAGCAAGTGCATAGCTGTGTCATTTCAACACTATGGACGACATATAAAATTAATTCTAAGCAAGTTAGTTTTGTTCAATATTCAAACAAAATTACTTTTATTACCATAGACAAATCAATTTTTTAAATCAAAGGGTAGTTGAAATGGCAACACAGTATGTTGAAGAATACTCATGTTCAACTTTACTAAATATATTTGTAGGGGTGAGTGGTGAGCATGAATTGCCAGTTTATGACCAAGGGAATCTTTCTCGTTATGGATGTCATTTGATTTCTTGTTTATAGACACTTCTTAACTTATAATGATTCAAAAAAATTAGGAGTTTGGAGTGTTAATGTTAATAATTTTAAGGTTTGTTTGGTTTAGGTTGAGTTTTTCTATTTGTTGTTGTTATAGATTATCTTTTTATTGTCGAAATAGTTCAAAACGATCATAAACAATCAGTTAAAACTATTGTTTGATGCCGAAAAAATACCGGATGTTACCGAAAATTTAGATTATTTGTAAGCTTAAAGACTGGCTTTATGTGTTGATGCTCTCCCTTGATAAGTGATACAATTAGGCTAGTTCTAACAATTTGGGGCACGGCAAAAAAAGATTATAATAAAATTTTCACAATTAAATACCTTAAAGAATTGCACCAATAACTTTTAATCCCATTTTTTAAAAGACTCAATTAATTTTTATTTTTTTTATAACATAAAGGTTAAAAAGCTAAGAATTATTTTTGGTTGCTATGGGTTCTACGCGGTCGCTCTGATACCCAACCTTAAGAACATGCAACTTCTAAGAAAACTGAACTTGGAAAATATGCTAGATAAATTGTAAAAATGACGAGTCTTAATGACTAAATAAGATTCAAAAGAAAGGTCTAATAAATATCGCACTAAATCATTTTTAAGGATGGATGTGAAACATTATCATGAATAAGTTTAAAACAAGATAATTTTTGAGTCAAATACTTGTACCTATATCAAAAAATGTAAGAAAAATTATATAACTAACAAGACAAAGAAAATTGCTCCCTGTATATTAGATCCTTTGAAAAAGTTACCTAACACAAAAATGAAAATCATTATAATAAAACCTAAACAACATTTTTTTGTAAATAAAATGGTAATGGACATGCCTAATTTGCCGTTTATGATGAATCTGATTATGACGGTAATTCTCTAATGCCTGTAATCAAATATACACTTTTTTATCATGATTATTATATTTCTTCTCCCTATTCAATAAGTTAACAAAACTTAAATTATTTTTCAATTTTATGCTATTATATTTTTATGATTAGTTAATTTAATTTGACAAAAATCTACACCTAATTCTTAGTTTGAAGTTTGAACTCGTGACCTTCCCTATCTATAAAAGAGTCTCAAATCTCACAAGTCACAACTACTATGTCAACACAAAAATTTTTATTAGTATTTATATTATAGTAGTTCGTTACATTTTAATAATATTGAATTTGAGAATATCAATTGTGTATAATTTACATTTGAGAATGTACAAGAGCTATAACAATTATTAGGTATTTGATTTTACCCTTTTGTTTCCTCTGTCTGAAAGTCAAATTCTTGAAGAACATATATATATAATTAAAAGAGTGGCAGCTAAACGTAAAGCTATAATATAATATAAAGAAATGTTACATTTTGGTACACCTGTGTGCCCATTCCGGTCTAAGTCTACTTCGACGGGTCAGGTTTAAACATTCATTTTGTAAAAAAGCTCGATCCGAGCTCATTGAAGCACGAAATTTTATGGGCCGACTTTTGTTTTTATATGAATGTCCAAGTCCGGTCCGAGTCCGACCCGACGAATAATTTTATATATTTATTATATATTTATACATTAAATTTATAATTATATTAAGATTTTATACTTTTTCCATTAAAATTGTATACTTGATTGCAATAAATATTATTAAATATTAAAGACTTTAAGTAAACAATGTAATTATGTTTAAAATTTTAACATGTTTTGACTTATTTTATATTTTTTCTATTTAGTTTGATAAAATAATTTATAACAAAAAAATATTCATGGACTTGGGTCGGGTTTGAGAATATGATCTAGTAAGCTCGGCCCGAGCCCGAAGTTCTAAAGTATGGGCTTGGGTTAACATTTTTAGTAAAAAACCCGTCAAACCCGATCCAACCCAGCCCGATGAGCGGGTCCTGATTTCGGTTAGAGAATGTTTACCATTGACATTGATTCAATTGAAGCTGTTAATTTTTAAATGGCTTAATTTAAACTCAACTAATATGATAGTATGTAGATTTCAAAACTTGAAATAATGATAAGCGATTTACTAATATGATGGTCAAATTTAACATTTAACCTAAAAATATGTTTGAAAACTTGTTAGATGAGTAAATTTTCATTATTTATTTTTTCTCACCCATTTATGCCCTTCTCCTTCTCCAATCTTTTTTTCCCTTGTGTTTCATATGAATTGTGACTTAACTGCAACATTTCCTTCTAGACGCCGTAGCTGACGGAAGAATACCCAGTCAGAGGCGGAGCCAGGGGGTAGCGGCGGTGGTCGGCCACCCACCCTGTTCGCCGAGAATCGTAAACACCCATATACATATTGGTGATCTCGCCTGCTCCTCCGTCTATTGCCGCCGCCCCTGCAAAAAAATTGATGAACAGAGGGTCTGAAATTGGTTACCATCTTTTCCCTTTGTTTCTTAATTAATCAGCCCCAACTTTGTCAAACGAGGCCGTTTTGTTTTTTTAATTATAAAGACCAAAAAACGACGTCATTTTGGTTTCTCCTCGGTGATTAGATTATATTCTAACTGAGTTTACATTTACTTTATTGTGGTTTTTCAATACTAACGATTGCAAACCCCTATCAACGCCTTGGCTTCCTCTGTGATTTATCACCATCGATGGAAACTAAGCTTTAAACGTTGGCAATACCAAGCTTTAGACACCTCTGCTGGTTGGTTCTGTATGTTTATTCTTAAACCTATTTCATGTTTGTTTTATTTATGCAGTGGCTTTGTTTTTATTTTAAGCTCTTATGGTGTTGAAATTGGAACTTTTATCCTGAATTGAATAAGAAATTATGCAAAACATGATTTAATGGAACAACTAAACAACGTAAAAACTCATAAAAATCTTTTCTGTCCTCACTTAGATATCTTTCTTTTTTATCTGGCTCTATTTTCATCTATATATATATATATATATATTTTAAATTAGTCAACTGAGCCATAATCAGTTGTATTTTCTGCTCCTTTATTTTCTTCATGCTCTATATAGAGTTTAGCTTGAATTTAGTGAATTAAATATCCTACACCGCTTCATTGACTAATTACTTGGTCTTGGTGAGCCATAAGGTAGCATATGGTTATGTAGTGAACCACGGGAGACTTTTATTAACTTAAGAATACATTATTAAATTTACTCAACTAAGTTTTCTTACTAAGCTTTATCCAAATGACTTCTCCAAAACAGACTCCTCATGCTTGCCTCGAGAACTTCATAGTTTTCTAAAGGATATGAGAGAAGATGAACGGTTTTCTGATGTAGATAATTTGGGAAGTCTTGCAGCGAAGATGAAGGAAACGGGAAAAGATAGAATCTTTCAGTTGGTTTATAAGTTGATTGAGTTGGTTTTGCTCCTACCAGTTGCTACTGCATTAGTTGAGAGAGCCTTTTCTGCCATGAATTATGTGAAGATTGATTTGAGAAACAGAATGGGCGATGAAGTTGAACGATAGTTTTGCGGTGTTCATTGAGAGAGATATTTGCAGCCATTGATAATGAAGTTATTTTGGAACATTTCAGAAAATGGATACTCATAGAACTCAATTGTCTAGAACTATATGATCATGTTACTTTTGCTTGTTTTTTTTTTTTGAAAAACACTTTTTGCTTGTTTATATGTTTTGAATTATATATATTAACAAATATTTCATAAATAATTTGTTAGCCGATTTTTTTTTTCTATTGTAGTTCGCCCTCCGTCTTATAAATTTCTGGCTCCGCCACTGTACACAGTGATGAAATCGTGGAAGGCAGGAATGTCTTAGCAACTAAAATCAGAGAGAGAATCATAACAAACTAGAGAGAAGGAAATTATGTTATTTGATTGGATGAACTGCAATTACAATCCTAGTTCCCACTTATAGCTACAGTACAGTGAATAAATAAAGAAAAGCTAAATGCTATTGAATAAATAAAGAAAAGCTAAATGCTATTCACACAGGAACCAAATGCAACTCACTTATTCTAATATGAAAATAACAAATCTATATATAGATGGACCAATCTCAACCGTTGGTAAGGATGAAAAGGGGTTTAATGGGACAGGAAATAATATTCTTCATATTCATATTTATCAAGGATTCGAGAATAATTTTTTCTCCATTTCTTTATCGGGGATTCTTCACCGAGTATCGGATATTCCTCATTTTCCACTAAAATAAATAATATGTAAATATTTTCAAAGTTTCACACAATAAAAATTTTAAATCATTACTTAAAATTTTTATTTGATCAAATTGTTTCAATGTTTCATGCTAAATAAATTTGAAGTCTTAATATATTGTTTAAAAAGTCTACTACATTACATAATAAATCCTAAGAAAATAAACATGTTACTTGAGATGTAATGTTCAACATTAAATATAGATAAAAACATCAAAATCAACAATATTTGGTTCAATTCCACATTGTTCTTCAATTTATATACATAATCTTTAGGGTTGTAAGGTTTGTAAAATTACAAAAAAAGACTTGGTATAAGCCCATATCCATATGTTGTATAATATAAACTATAATGTTTATAAAATATAGAAAATATTTGGAGGTTTCGGGAATAATTCAAGAAATATTTGGGGATTTTTCATTGGAGGTACATAGGTGTCGGGCTCGAGGATTTATCGAATTGGAGAGTGCATTCCCCATCTCTATATCCATTAAAGTTTCGGGTACAAAAAATTCTCTACTCCCTACCCGTGAGAAATTCTTGTCGGGGATTCTTCATCCTTATCAGAGTAGATTTCCATCGGATTCGGAGATTCCCAACCCATTTTCAACCCTAACAGTTGGTTGAAGTCAACTGGTATCCGCAGGATATGCCACACATCATGCAACGTGATTGTCATCTCACCGAATGACAAGTGAAAAGAGTTGGTGTCAGGCTACCACCGCTCTTTGAATACACTGACTAATGCAGAATCAACGTGACCAAACATTGTGGAACTGAGGTGAGCTAGCCCTATGCATTCAATATTATTAACAGCTTCCGGCAATTTCTCTTTCAATCTTTTGTACCACCCTTTTAACCTCTCACAAACAGACAATCTATTTTAGCACTTTAGGGCACCTCTCTTTTCACCATCCCACAGTTGAAAGGCTACGTGACCAAGATAACTCGAAATCATGGTACCATTTATGGGACCACCAGGCATTGACCCTTTGACTATCCAGCTCTCATCCAAAGCAGTCCTACATCGTTTGCTACTACTCCCTATTATCATAGTCAAATGCATATTAGATTGTTAACAATGTTGATGAACTAATCTTATGTTATAGGTCTTATGTGTTACCTGCAGTAGAATCAGTACTGACAAAACGATCCCCTTTACCCTTCTATGCACTACATAACATAATCGAGTTCGAATCTTTAGAATCAAAGTATTCCACTTCATCCCGATCAACCTCGCTCTTACTTTGCCGCAGAAGCTCATTACTTTCTGTGTGATCCAGCTTCTCCCTTCCATCCTCCCTGTCATGCATGGGCATGTCCAAGTCCAATTTTCTAGCTGCACCAACATGGACAGCCTTCCTACTTCCTTTTCCCTGCACTCACTCATTACTATAACCAGTGGATTTTCAAGTAAACAAGCATGTCATTACGTGCCATGCTTGTGATTGATCATAAATTGAATGATAATCTAGTTACATGTATATATATTATGCACTATGACTATCATTGAAGATAATATATAGTAGATATTGTCGCATTTACTCATGTTCATATCAACTAAACATGCATGAAATAACAACAAATGTGATAATAAAACTACTAGCTATTCTTTATCACATCCGTCGGATTCGTCTGCCAGAATGACATGCCGCACACAAATTATGTAGCACTAATGGTGATGACGCATTTTGAGGATTGAAGTATCGCATTTACAAGTTTTCATGTAAATTTACATTTAGAGGAATTGCATATACATGGACTTCAATAGGTGAACAATAAAATTATGGCCTAATACATCAAGATCTCCTGAAGTTAGCTCAGAAAACCCGATGCCACCCTTAAATTTCAAAAGGACCAGTTACCCTCATCTACTTGGCAAAAAAAGGACCAGTTAGCCCCCTCAATGCCACATGTCAGAATATGATTGGTTTGACTTTTCAAGGATGTCATTTTTCTGATTTTTCTTTCCTTAACCAGAAGTTGATAAGTGGCATTGAAGGGACAAACCAGTGCATTTTTTCCAAATTAAGGGGGTAACTGGCCCTTTTTGCCAAGTTGAGAGGGGTCTTGATGCATTTGGTCTAAAATTATTAAATGGTAATAACGCATTTCGTAGACGGTAGTATTGCAATTACAAGTTTCATGTAAATCTAGGTTTAGGAAGTTTGCATATCAGCAAAACAATGGTTTTCTATGATTCACATACCTGGAATTCAATAGGTGTTTAACCCTTTCCGTTTTGCCTACCCGCCATGAGAACCAGTGAAGTTTTTTCGTGTTTTCAAGTCGATGGTTGCTTGTGGAGTTCGTATTTGCAGAGATGGCGATGAAGCAGATAAAGCGAAGAGAGGAGAAAGAGGGAGGACAGAGAGAGAAAGAGAGTAGATGTGGGAAGGGTAAAATCATCACATCAGGTGAAATTTTGAGCAGTTATTAGAAAAATGCAAGCGAATTTTAAGTTACACTAGTTAAAATCGTGGTGAATTACTTGATAGTTTCGGTTAAACGATCATATCAACTATGATAAGATTGGTGCCTAGCTATCCATTACTATTTGATACCCAATTGCAGTACGTGTTTGCACATTGCAGTTAGCAGCATGGTGCATCTTAGCCTAAAGAGACTTTGAAAAACTAAGATGCGCAGGTAGCTCCAAGCGCGCAAACCATTGAATTAATCGCCATACACCTTTTCTTCTTCATCTGGCCCGACCAAAAATCCTGATAATGCCTTTCTTCTCCTATTCAAATCTGTTATAAACCCTAAATTCGACTATGGCTCTCGCCTGTCAACATTTCTTCTCTGCATCTTATTCTTCTTTTTCTTCGCGCATCTCCGTCTGCATCCCTCCTCTCAAAAACCCTAATCTCACCCCTCCAATCCTCTCCTTCCATATCAGCTCCTCATTAATTTACCGAAATTCCTGCTACAGATATCAACATCCACCTCTCCGTGTTGTCCCTCTCAAAGCATATCAATCTGATGACGCTCTACACTCCCAAGTTTCTGATCCTTTTAATCTCGATGCCTTTCTCTCAATTGCTGAACTCTTTTGTGTTTTATCTTCGGCAATTGTTACGATCAGTTATGCGGTGAATTGTACGGTTTTGAGCTCGAAAAGGACGGTGCTGGGTGTTCTAGGGAGTAATACAGCACTTGCTTGGGGATTGGTTGTGATGATTAGTGGAATGGTGATCGGCGCGTGGATTAGGAGGCGGCAATGGCTTAGATTCTGTAAAGTAACGGTTAGGAAGGGTGGGGAGAGTGTTAATTTGGTGGAGAGGATCGAGAAGTTGGAGGAAGATTTGAAGAGTTCTGTTACAATAGTTCGTGTCTTGTCAAGGCAGCTTGAGAAGTTGGGTATCCGATTTCGAGTTGCGAGGAAAGCTTTGAAAGATCCCATTGCCGAGGTATATACATTTTTTTGCTACATTTCCTTGAACTTTGATTTAGTTTATTTACTGTATTCCTGAATTGTGCTGTTTGCAATGTTTAGATGAACAAGTATTTTTATTAGTTGAGAGCATCATTCAAGTTACCTTTTGTTATTCCTCTTTCACTTCAGATCTAGAATCATAAAAGTTTGTTATATTGAATACAAGCTTAAGTAAGATTTGTCAGTTGGCCAGGGGATGAACCTCTGCGAATTGATGACTCCTACTCCTCTAGTTGCTAGTTATTCTATCTTGACTTCGAATTTGGCTTTCTCCAGTTTGCTCCATTCTTAGCATCTTATGCGTAAAATATAAGTATCTCTTGAACCGGAACATTGTGTTTCTGTTATTAGCATTTGAATATGAGAGTTTATCTAATTTATAAATATTATAGGTATATTGTTGCAAACACTATCAACATTATTTTGTTCATGACTCCAATTTGACATGGACTTTCTCTTTTTCTTCTTATTTCTTCTAACTTGCACCATTTATAAACTCTCTCTCTTCACTAAAAGGAGGATGATGATAATATATATATATATATATATATATATATATATATATATAAATGGAAAAAGAAAGAGAAAAATGATAGAGGCTGCACCTTATTTTGAAGGGTGTGCGCCTTGGCATGACTTGTGTTTCAGCAAGGCGCAAGGCTGCGCCTCTTAGCCTAGGCGCATGAGGCGCACGCCTTTAACTACTATTCTAAAAGAATTTTTCTTTTGGCACTTGAGTATTTGAAGTGCTATTATCTACCTGTTATAGCATACTAGCATGTATATTATTTATTACACTTACTAAATACATGAAAGCCTATTTCAATGTAAGGCATATTATTTGTAGAAAGATGTTTTCCATTTTGCGCACTCTGGAATACTTTTTCTGTCCATTCATGCTATCTGCTTTGCTTTACTAGTGATAAGCTGCATCTAGGCTGCAGCATTTTATCTTCTCTCTCTGTTTTTTTATCTCCTTTTATATCTTGTAGAATGTTTTTTAAGCTGCCGGTAGGCTAGGTAGCACGGAAACGGAAACGACACCGAGAAACGCCTCTTCTAAAAAAATATAAGTTTGGAAACTGTGGAAATGCGTAAATAATAAAAATAGAATGGTATATAATGCACACACACACACCAAGAAAGCATGAAAAAGCTGATATTTAGTTTGATTGAAGGTATTAGTTTAAAAAATAATGTTTAGTTTGCAAGAGTAGTAGTAATAAAATCTGAGGATAATTTCCTGGGAACGGTTTCCCATATCCTGTTGAAACGTGTTTTTAACTTTTATTATTTGCGGAAATGAGTTCCAACTGAGCTATGAAATAAGAATTTAACAGTCATCTAAGACCTTATCTATCAAATTCTTATTTCATAGTTCAGTGTGTCACTTCAGGAGTGTGTCTTATTTTTCCCGCTAGAATTAGACTGTATTTCGGGACAAATAACTGAAGCCTGAACGGGCACTGCTCAGAAAGAGCTGTCTTATGACATGCCAAATTGGTGATTGGTGAAACAGTTTCAAGTTTTCCTTGAATTAATTAACCCAGTTGTCAAGTTATTCTTACAAATTAACTTGCTGACTGTCTCTGTATTAAAGACTGCAGCTTTGGCACAAAAGAATTCTGAAGCAACTCGAGCACTAGCTATGCAGGAAGATATTCTGGAAAAGGAGCTTGGTGAAATTCAGAATGTTTTGTTGGCAATGCAGGTAAGTTTAACAGCACCATTATAATGGGCTTTCTTTGAGTTGCTGACATTTTAAGGGACATAGATTCGGTTGCCAATGGATTAATGGTTTCTTTCTACCAGGGCATTAGATATATATTATATATGCATGCTTAATTAGCTTCATATTGGATCAACATGGTATCTACTTGATCATGGGCAACACTACAAGTTCTTCTGATTTGTAGTAGTAAAAGTTTACCGGTTTCAATCAGTGTATTTTCACCAAAAAAAAAAGAAGTAATGCTTAAGAATGTAGCGCATAGTATATCAGCATAACTTGCGTAAATGCTAAAAAAGGGTGATTTGGTTGAATGGTTGTTAGCAAGATCATGCTTTTGCATGAAGGATGATGGTTGAACACATCTGATTGACTTTAATTTGCGATTTTGAGTGTTGTATATAGGAGCAGCAACAGAAACAATTGGAGCTAATTCTTGCCATTGGGAAGAGTGCAAAGCTGTGGGATAACCGGCTGGAACTTCAGGATACCATTGAACACGACAAAGCTGATAAATCCGAATTCACAAAGGAAGCAAAGCAGCTGGAAACCCATGAAACTTCAACTTCTACTACAAGCAAGGGACGCCACAATGATAAACCCTGACATTCTGGAGCTTTAAAATTTATCAGATCGTTTTGTTTCGTTTCGTCCACCCCATATGGTTATGCCAATTTGTTTGGCCTCATTTCAGCATTATGGAAGGCTGGCATATATTTGAAATAGTCATGGGTAGAGTTACTGTGAGTTCTTGGTGTGAATGATCTGCCATGCGGTGCCACTGCTGTCCTTACAAGGAAAAAAGTGCATACTGAACAATAATAAATTGGAAGGCTGTAATTGTACAATTGAGAAACAATTAGGCAAGTGTGTTCCTGCATTTGTTCGTAGTATTGAGGAGTCATGTACAATCTTCCCTCGTCTTGTTAGTGTAATGAACAGTCAGTCTTGTTTTTTGATCCATTCTTTCTAATTCCATGATGCATGGTGACATAGATGGCTTTACGCTAATTCTAATGAGCAATATAACTCGGACATGTTTATCAACGTAATTTTACAGCATAAGAATCCCTCTTAATAAAAGGACATTGAAGTGCTTATGAGATTGAAATTAGCTATCATTTGCTTGCCTCGAGTTTACATGCAAAAATGGTTAAGGTGTATTTTCCTCGGTAAATAAAACACGATTTGTGATAGTAGGGATTGAAATACCAACTTCACCATTGCTTGGTAGTTGAACAATTTTTTGATACTTTATTAATTTTAGACTAAACTTAAAAAATGTACCATGTGATTTGAGTGATTTACAAAAAGATCATTGTGAATTTTTTTTTCAAAAAGATGCTCGTGGTTTCGAAAATTAGCAAAAACATGATTTTTCTGAAATTACATTATAAAATGGGGGTAATCTTGCAGGGCCGGCTCAGTAGCAGGAGCACCATAAGCGATCGCTCAGGGCCCCCAAAAATTACGGGGGCCTTGAATTTTTCTTTGATTTTATAAGAGTAAAATAAATTTTATATATATATAACAATTCTGCAAAAGTAAGCATAATTGTTTCTTCAAGTTTTGTTTAACCTTTTATATTTTTTTTCAAGAAAAAGATCAAGAACTCAACTCAAGAGATTGACACCTTTTTTATATTATAACGATTTTGATATTTATTTTATTCAAATTTTATCAAAAGGATTTTAAGTTCATTGTATACCGATATCTTTCAAACATCAATAATCAATAAAAATGATAATGATAATTTAGATAAAAAAATTTTATGAAATTGATTGAAATTTACTTCTAAAATACTTAGAGAACTATAAATTTCAAATGATAATACTATGTTATGTTATGTATAAAATTTAAACAATTTTTTGTGTTTTATTAGTTAAATAATAAATTGTTGTTGAAAGTTTTCAAATATATTTTCATTTACAAGGATTAATATTTCGTTTCTCGCTCGGGGCCCCGGAAATTTCCTGAACGACCCTGTAATCTTGTCTATTTTGAACTGAAATTTTGCAGCATAGTACTAATTATACAATACACCTTAGTGATAAATTTTATAACTTTGAAAAGTATGGATATTTTTTTCAATTAAAACGTGATTGGTAACTTTAAAAAATCATAATAAACTGAATTACTTCCGAAAATTACTTAAATTTTGATGAGTAATTCTTAATTAATAATATTAACCTATAATAATGGTAAATATATCCAAAAATCTTTTGGAACATAACTATTTTTAGTGAATTTTTTCCATTAATTTGCAAATTTTTGAAATCACAAACAGAAAAATTATACAAAAATCTTTATGCAAAACCGTCAAACCACAAGAAATATTTTTAAAGTTTACTCTTGATTTTATTGTTGAAAACTACCGTGTCCATCCGCATTTGCAAGCACCATTATAAAATTTTACATGTCAGCTATGACTAATTTTGAATTTATTATAATTCTTTTGAGTCATTTTTTACCATTAGCATTTAACTGACTAACCTTTTGTTCATAATCAATATATACTATTTTCTACCTGCGTATTTTGACCTTGAATTTCAAATGTGTTTGACACTCCGTTAAGTTGTTTAAAAATGAACTAGTTTACTCCCTCATCATCGCATGTCAATTTTTTATTGGTTTGATTTTTTCAGAATTGTCATTTTTCTAAATACTGTCCCTCCAACAAAAAGCTGACGTGTATCGTTGAGGGTACTAACTAGTACATTTGTGCAATTTAAGGTATCTGAAATTTTCAAAGTTCTAAGTTAACTACTAATTTTTATGTACAAGTACTAGGGATATTGATGCAATAAGTCATACTTTATTTTATAGAAGAACAAAATAATTAATAAAATAAAATAAAATTCAGTACTAAAAAACTGAATATCAAACAAACATACAGCAACTCTGGTGAAAAATATTCACCGTAGCAAAATAGATACAAGTGTGGTTTTTGAATAGTGGTGCTTCCTGTTCGTAGGGCGGGCCAGGCTGGGTTCGGGTCAGATTTGATAGGTTTTTTACAAAAAACGTTAACTCAAGTCCGTACTTTAGAACTTCGG
This sequence comes from Euphorbia schlechtendalii, assembly GCA_949673415.1. Classification (NCBI taxonomy): domain Eukaryota; kingdom Viridiplantae; phylum Streptophyta; class Magnoliopsida; order Malpighiales; family Euphorbiaceae; genus Euphorbia; species Euphorbia schlechtendalii. The sequence continues at coordinate 277 of CATIWQ010625904.1, read as the reverse complement.
GCTCGGGCCGGGCTGACAAGGTCATTCCCAAACCCGGCCTAAGCTTATGAATATTTTATTTGTTATTAATTTTTTTATTAAATTAATAAAAAAAATATAAAAAAAGTTAAAATATATTTAAATTTTAAATATAATTGCATTGTTTACTTAAAATCTTTAATATTTAGTAACATTTATTGTAACCAAGTATAAAAATTTAATAGGATAAAATATAAAATCTTAAAATAACAATAAATTTAATGTATAAATATATAAAATTATTGATCAGGCCGGACTC
>CATIWQ010625857.1:0-25577 GCA_949673415.1 Euphorbia schlechtendalii | reverse complement strand
ATCACGAGATGGAATTGCCGGGGAGGGTCACCTCTTTCTTACTGGATGAAATCCTCAATGGACACATTAATCATTGGTGAGCACCGAGATTTTACCTGCTTGAATACCTTTACGAACAGCAACCAACTTACATCACTTATTTGTCAACACGTCAGGAGAGTTCATAATGTGGTATCCAACCCAGAGACCACCCTTAACAACTACAGTCCGACTAGTCAGCCTAGAACCTGGGGACCTTCTACCGCACATACAATGCACTGAACTCCTACTGCCTTGTACCAGTTCGGGGTAGGATAAAGTTAGCTAAATTAAAACAAGTCTCAAATTGGTAAGCCAGGATATAATTTTGTCAATCCCTCCGAGAATCATTTTTTCCCGGGATAGCCTGATCAGCCAATGTTCACACCAAGACCTTTTTATTAAGGAGTGGCCCAACGACATATCCCTAATTAGAGTGCGCCATTTCCCTTGCAGTTATAGGCTACCCCTCAGCTTTCCAATTTTGAGGCATTTCCCCAGGGGCAATATGGCTTTTATCCAAGCATTGGGAATGCCATTCTCCAACAACCAGACATGGCAGAATTGTGACAAAAATTCTTGGCCACTCACGATAGCTATATCATGAATGCATACTTGGCGCAGCTAACAGTTGGGGATGAAGACATCTTGCCACCAAACTTGGCAATGCCACAGTTTGAAAAGTATGTGGGATCTGGAGACCCGCTCGCTCATTTAACGCATTATCAGATAGTGAGGAGGGTATTAAGGGTTAGCGAACGGAGGATGGCTAGGCTCTTTGTCACCACCTTGGGCCACCCAGACAATGAATGTTATAGCCACCTTTCTTTGGACATAGCTACTAATTAGAAAAGCTTTGCTCAGGCTATGATTGGGCATTATGGTTTCAACACTCAAATGAAAACCACAATGCAAAATCTAGAATCTATAAGGTAAGAACGGGGCAAGAGTTTCAAATCTTACTATGGGCGTTGGATGGTCAAACAGGTTAGGCTTCAGGCTCATTTAACTCTACCGATGATAACCAAGCTTCTAGATGGCGTAATGCCATCATACAGAAACAAGTTTGGGTCGAACATCTTTTCAAGCTATCAAGAATTGTTTGAGAAGGCGGATAGGATGGAACACTTTGAATCCATGGACAAATCTATGGGGCAGTAGTATCGGAAGATAACCACATGATGATGTAATAAATTAGTTCTCTTTAGCAACTTTGCCCACGAGGCTTTTTTTGAATTTTTGAATAAATTGAACTTTGTCTACTTGCTTGATATTCTATGGATTGACATCACGCATTCTCATAAATATGTACATAATGTCTTTAGCACTTGTGACATGTCATGTTATGAAATTAATTTGAGTATAAGTGGACCCCCTACAATAAATTCAAATGGTTTGACTCTTGAGGGAAAGTGAGAGACAAACACATGTACTTAGACAACGCGCGATAGCATTTGCCTCATCCTATAAAGACGTAAGATCGACAGAAAGATCTCCAAGCATAAAACATCCACTGATTATTAAATCAATCAAGAAAAGGTCAAAGTGACCAAAACCAGCATCGAACAAACCATGAAACGTCCATTGACTATTGAATTAGTCAAACAAAAGTCAAAATGATTGAATCCAGAATAAGGCTAAAAAGTCAAATGAAGCAAATTGAAGTAAAAAAACTGACGTAATGTTAAAAACACAAAGAAGGGGTCATACTGTTGAGCATGTCAACAACTCCATCGCACGGCTCACCACTATTTGTGGGGCAATCATTACCTAATTGAAGGAAAGTCATGGAAGGAAATGGAATCAAGCTATCGGATCTAATCCTCGACATATCACCTATTGTTGGAGAACAATTGAATCATCACTTGCGAAGCAGCGTGAGCACCAACCAATTCATCAGAAATGTTGAACAAGATAACAATTGAAGTCGTGGACATGGATGGCAACCAATTTATCAATCAAATCAACCAAGTCTTGCACAATAGCTATCATGCATATGTGAAAGAAATAAATCGGTAAAAATCAGTACAAATAAAAAATAAATTTGTAATTTGAGCAAAAATTAGAGCCTCTTTTCAAAATCGAAAAAGAATAGTCCGCTGAGTTGAAAACCCAAAAAGGGCGGCTCAGGTAAAGCTTAGGACATTGAAAGAAAAGCAAACAAATTGGTTAGAAAACCTGAAAGGGCTAATCAGTGGCAGGAGTCAAATCATTTAGAACATTTATACCCATGTTAAATTCATCAAAAAGTCATCATTTTTGTTGAATCTTTATGCATATGCTTATCCTGATTGCTTGCATGCCAATGATATAATGTCGCAACTAAACATCTAAAAAAATGAAATGGAATAAAAATAATGGAAAAGAAAAAAATGAGTTTGCTGGATTGAAAACCTGAAAGGACAGTCTAGGCAAAAATTAAGATAAATGTTTTATAGATTGAAAACCCGTAAGAGCGATTTATGCAAAACTTAAAACTAAAGAAATATCAAATTAATCATCGCATCCTTAGAATGGTATGGGGCATCATTTATCTCCTCTGGAATTTAGGATAAATATCTACTGATTTCTCTCACGGAAAGGATCATCACAACACTTCCGGTAAAAAGGCTTCCAAACTATTAAAGTGAGCACCGCCTACACGTTTTAGGATCAACGACTCATCCAGATCCTCCTCAAACCAGATCCAAGCTCTGAACTTGAATCTGATTCAATGAACCCATGATCGTCACTCTGAGGGAGTCATCCATAGAATCCCTAATAAGACAAATCCTAGGGGCACCATGCACCAGCAAAGAGAAGGCTCTTCAATTAGTGAAGCCCACAATACCTATAATAGACAAACATACGTCATGTGATAAATATTGTTCATGCATAGAATCATACATACATTACATATGCATCATGTCATTTACAAGTTAAAATGATTCCAAATTGGGGCAACACCGTCCTAGTAAACAAGAAACTTCACCTCTACTAAAACCAATTCAATCCTACTTAGGCCATGTTCAAGCAATATCATGATCACAAAAGCCTCCTAAAATAACTGAGCGGTCTTCAGGACATTCTTGAATTTCCATTAAACTCATTTATTCATCATGTTTTAATTTTTAATTGAAAGGGCAAGAATTTTTGCTTTGCATAAACTTAATCATATAATTAAAACATGCATCATAAAATGTATTAACATTATAATTCTCTCTGATTCGTCACAGGAAGCAAATGAACACCCTACTAAGGAAATTCAAAAATACAACTGAAGAAGGAAACAGTTATCTCGATGAGTGAAGAAAGAAACAGTCTCATCCACCAACCGAAGAAGATACGGTTGGATATCCCTCCATTAGGGTGACTTTTAAAATGGATTTAGGCACCCATCTCTGACAACTTCTCACAAGGGGCACACGATTATCGCAGCCGAAGAAGGAAATGGTTGCTGACTATTAATGAGATGTCGTAAAAGGAAATGGTTGACCCGCCTGCAAGGGGCATCGAACACCAAGGGATTTCGAAGAAGGAAACAAGCAATCCCGTGAGGACATGGCACTAGAAAGGAAGGCCCGCATCATCACCGATCAGGGACAAAGAAGTCACCAGGCGCACCTGTCAATTATATTCTGAATCCCTCAGCTCCATTTCGTGTGATCAAACTTGTTATACAACTAGTGATGACCACACGAGAGGCAGTTGTGAGCACGAGATTTTGTACCAGCTAGCTCGTTCAATGATGATGGCTTTTCGAGATTTTTATCCTTGAATCATACTATTTTCGATTATTAGGAGATCTTTGAATGGGAGTGCTCCTCGTCACTATAAGGACTTAAATTATTTTAAAGACTTGGAAAATTAAACTTTAGTAAAGTATTTTTAAAAATTAATTAAAATTAAAAATAAATAAATAAAAAAATCGAGAGAAGCCCAACGAGCCTGGCCAGCTGACTTGCTGGGTTCCAGTGAGCTTGTTGGTAATTCCAATGAGCCAGCTTTGCCCCTACAATACCGAGGTCTTTTCTATTTTTTTGACCCGGAAAATTTTAGAAAAAAAATTTATTTTTACAAAATAAAAAATATTTTCTTGAGGAAACAATTCTAACTTCCTAACAACCACTTTTATTCACCCTGCTTTTAAATCATTTAATTACATTTGGATCCAAAACACGTTTGGATTCCGAACTTTATTATTTTCAAACCAATTTTCTTCCAACTTTTTCTCAACGATCCTCAGATATTCTCGGACCTAAAACAAATTTAGAATCCGAGTGTGATTATTTTTAGGATAAATAAACATTTATTTTCCACACAAAACTACAACAAAAAAATGAACGAGAAACGCTCCCGGGGATCAAGCGGATACGTCGAAGTGGATTCGCACTAAAAGGGTAAACCTCTGAGTTCCTAGAGTTGCTTTATGTCGTGCATTTTTATGTTTTATTTTATTTCACATGTTGGCCTAGGAATAATTCCACTTTTTATTATATTGTAAATATTAATGTAATATTTTTGTTTCTTCTTTTCTGTTTCTTTTAATTGTTGAAGATGCCTGTTAGAATACCCCCACGAAGGGATTAAAACATTAGTCTCGGATAACAGTCCTCATATTTTTGCCATGCGAGCATTTTTACTAATTAAAATGAGTAACCAACGTGTTAATAAAAATGAACCTTTTCATTTTTTAATAAAAATTTTTTAATCACCAATTTTTCTATTAGGCCACGCGGGCCTTGTCAAAATCAAATCGAACATATGTGCAAATGTTGTGTTATATCCTGTGCTAACATTTGTGGATGTAGGTAGATAAGGATTAGATGTATGTTTAGGACTTTATTTTTCCTTCGAGCATCGCAATTTCAATTATTATTTTTTTTTTGGGAAATGTAATTAATATATTAGGCAAGCGGTTGCATCCCCCGAGGTTTTGTAATTTTAATCTTTACTTTTCCGCATTTATTTATCGCTTTATGTATGGATTTATAGCTTTCCAAATATGTGTGAATCATACATTATAAACTCGAAAACGACATAACTACGAATATGCACAATTAAGAAATACGATTTTACGTAGATGTAATTTAATGTGATCTAATAAGAAGTAAGAAACTTATCTCAAACCCAAATCTCTATGTCTTAGTGGGCCGTCCTCCGGACATTAAGCATTGTAGGACTCTAATTCTTGGAAGAGCTAATCTAGGTGCCAACTCTATACTAAGAGATGACGGATTCGGGTTTTGGCTAATCTAAAAATTGTTTTTGCTCTCTCTTTCAAACCTTCAAGGTCCACGACCCAGTAATTATTATTTTCACTAAAAAACACCTCGGTGGACCACACCTCTCATCAACGTGCTCTTGACCCATTGTATTTTGTGCCATCTGCTCACAACCATGCTAGTTCGCATGTTCATTGATTGCCTTAATTAACCATTAGTTTTGGTACATTGGGTTCGTGTGGACTTTCATAAAGGCTATCTTACACGTGGAGGCTAGTGCTAATAGGGTTTTGCTTTATTTCTCTAAGGTAACACTCTACCATAGGTAGAGGGAATGCATCAATTGGTAAAGCTCTAACTTAGATACTAGGTCTCTTTTATAAATATTTACAAACTTGTTGTATCTATGTCATGTTAGCTAGGGATATATCAACAATCACATTCTTAGGAGATCTTATTAGGTTAAATTTTAAGTTTTGAAATTTTGTTATGTTAGTGTGCATGTTCACTACTTGCCTAGATTAACCAATAGTGGTATCAGAGCTTGCCTTATGCTATGGATGATTAATTATAACATGCTAAATGTGATTTTCAATAAGTTGATTGAAGCATGCTATGTATGAATTAGGTTTTAATTCCTGTTAAAGAAAATTATGTGATAACTAGATTAAGGTTCTTCTCAAACTTAGTCTAAGTGATTATCACTAATTGACTATGTTTTACTCCAAGTGTAAATGCTTTGATTCGAGTATCATCCTCTACTTTTCTCAATCAAAGAACGAAATCTTTATTTTGTAATTATCTACGGTATATGGAATCAAAGTACCCATGGTTATTTTTGCAAAGAATGGACTTGGATCCTCATTTGCTTCAACAAAGCTTCTCTTATCTAGAAATCTCCATCAGTATTAGGTTTAAAGTACCTAAAGGGACTTTAATGACTCAGTATGGAATTGGATTTTGCATATGGTTATAATGGCAAGTTTAAAACCATATGCGAAAAATACAAAAACTTACAAACATAGGTGCGAAAACACAAACATGGACCTTGTTTGTTTTACATGCTATGTGGAGTCTTGGTATAATGGAATGATTATGATGTACTAGTTTGAGCATGATCCTTAAGTTGGTTAATTCCCTATAGCCCAAAAATAAAGCTTTCATAATCTTATCCATCATTATAAGTCCTAGAGTAAGGCAAGGTTAGTTGCACCAATGAAATCCCTATAAAATAATAATGCAGTATACAATATTCCTATCATTAGTTTGTGACACGAACCTTATTATCAGGATGTAAGATCATGTACAAAATGCTTTCCCTTAACACGTCTTTAACCATGAGACTAAATGGGTTAAGCTTTAACCAAACTAGGTTAGTTGTACATATTATTGGAGTTGATGCTAGGTTGGAGACATATTTGAGGAGTCATATAGTTGGGTGTGCACGTCTCGAGAAAGAGAGCTCAAATGGATTAACATTTGCAAGGGTTGCAAATGGATAGGTTCGAACCATGGTTATCTAATGTGGCTTGACCTGCTATAGCGAGGGTTACTGTGTATGAGTTATGGATGCTACCTACTAAGGAAAATGGTTAGGCCATGTTTCCCAAATTCAATAGAATGGGATATTTGAATGTCGAATAAAATAATAGGAAAATGTGTTTAAATTAAAGATCTTATATTAAATGCATGTACATATTGTTGGGTTATGTAGACAAGTTTGAAAATGCAAAGCATGACATGATTTAATATACTCCCTAAGGATCTCCTAAGCATGATATGATTAGCATACAGTATTAGTCAATAAATATATTGAGGTCATAAATATTTCTTAAAAGACCTAGCTATAGTTAAGGTGCATTACCGGATGATGCATGTCCTAATGTCAATAGAGTGAACCTTCAAAAAGTGCACATGCTTCAAGTGTAGAAGACTCTCTATAAATAGTCCACATGAGCACTACCGACACACACCCTCTAGAAGGGAAGAATCGACTTATACCCTCTAAAAGGGAAGAACAAAAAATTATCAGAAGGCTATCATACCTTCCTAATAATAATTTTATAGAAGAATTATTTTAATTCTTTAGTTCTCTTATGAGGTAAAACTTCTATGACGAAAGATTACTCAAGAGAGCCTCTAAAAGAAAGAAAAGAAGAAAATAGATAATTGGATGAAAATAATGGAAAATTAAATATCTATTTGTAGTCATATGGAGGAATTAAATTGACAGTTTAGTCTAATCTATATCCAATTAAAATAAGATATAAAAGGCAATTTGATAAAACCAAATTAAAAACAAAACTGGACTAGAACTGGGAATTCCCTTGGGAAGCAGACATCATGTGTAGTAGGAAGTCTTGCACTAGCAAGTCTGCCTATGCAAGCTAGGCTTGTGATGGCATGCAAACCCGAAGCCTACAGGTAGCGCAACCTGCAAGTGGGTTACGCACTTGTAATCATGAGATTTTAGTCCCTCTCATGAAGCGATCAAGAGTGTTGAACCCAAGTTAATAGTACTTCACAATACTTAAACATTTTGGAAATAATAATCTATCTAGGATAGTGAAATTAACTGAGTACTAAGTATACTCTTAATTAATGAGGCTGACTTGAACTTGTTTAAGGAAAAACAATTCAGTTTGCTAAGCAATTAATTAAGTTATCGCTTAGAGTAGGAAAAGCCGAGTCTATGCTGAGTACTATGTAGTTAAAAAGGATATCAACTTAGTTGTGCTAAGTTAGCTTTTATTAATTAAAAGCTATATTATTTGACACTTAGAGAAATAAATGACACTTGTGTTGATAATGTATTTTGTGAGAAATGGAATATTCTTTAGATGCTTTTCAGGTTAAAAAGTGTTGAAATTAAAGAAGATTTCCAGTGGTCCTCACAAGATAAAAGGTGTCAATACGGAATGTTGGAGATTCCTCTCTAAAGTCCAAGGAAAAAGGAATTCTCTGTCATGTGCCATTTCTCAATGTCTCCGCGCGACTCTGCAATAGTCAGTAATATCAACCAATCTCAAGATTCCACGTTACATTTCGCATGCCTCTCTAACAGATTGATTTACTTGAAGATAAACGAGATTTTTTCAATGGAATTTTATCGTGCCTCAACGTTCGAAATTTCTATCTCTAAACGTCCTGGAATTTGTCTATAACGGGAAGATTCGAAAGATATGTAGAGAAGAGAAATTGAAGAACTACAAGGATGAAAAGTTTGCAATGGCTACTTCGCAAAGCTTCAAGTATAAATAGAAGACTGAAGAAGACGTTAAAACTTGGTTAATTACCTCAAATTTCTTTAAGAGATGAAACTCTGCACAAATACTCCCAGCTTCAAGAAATTCCAAATTCAAGCAATCAGCAAACAACCATTATTCTAATCTATTTGTAATAGAGAGAATCATCATTAGATTTAACATTGTAAGGATTCAACAGTTCATAAGTTAAATTCAGTTCGCAATCTTTTTATACAAATTTGAGTGTCAGTTTGGGAAGGGTACCCAAACTAAGTTGAGTGGTAGTTAGAAAGATAGGTACTTTTTGTAATTGTGTCTACCGGCTGTAAAAGCTGCTCTGCTTAAGTAAGGAATGAACACTAGTGAATTTAAGCTCAAAGAAGGTATCCGGGGATTGGAGGTAGGCTCGAGGATGAACCAGTATAAAACCCAGTGTTGAAGTTCTAACTTAGCATTAGCTTTTATCGTGTTCATCTCATACATCATCCTTTTTGTCTTTATCGTTTTTACTTGAAAAACAAATCCGTGCTGAGTAGAGTACTCAGGAAGTGATTGAAGATAAACTGCGCTAGTAAAGCTGAGAAGTTAAAAGTTTTTAGACCAGCTCACAACAACTTCACTCAATATACATCTAAAAATAAAATTTGGTTAAAATATTTTTATAAATCTAAAATGTAACTAATTAAAGCATTCTTACCCCCCCCCTCTAATGTTGTTTATAAGTTGTCTCAGAACCAACAACTGGTATCAAAGCTTGTGCTCAACTTGACTAATTATCTTTGAGTTAAAGATCCATAAATATCTTACAACAACTTCAGTTCTAGCTCGGGATAGACAATGCTCCCGAAGGAGGAAATTTTTGTAACTAGGCCACCTCTATTTGATAATAATCACTACACGTTTTGGAAAAATTGCATAAAAAATTTTATTCAATCTCAAAGCATGCAGGTATGGCTCGCAATCAAGCTTGACCCCAGAGTTCCCATTGCTTTGAGGAACGGGGTTCGTGTTCCAGTAGATGTAGAGGACTATGATGACGTTGATTTAAGGCTTCTCAAAGAGAATTACATAGCAATTAATTACTTACACTAAACCCTAGATCTTACTAAATTCAATAGGGTCTCTAGCTATGAGATAGCATAGGAAATCTAGAAGAAGCTAGAGATTACCTATGAGGGGACGAACAAGGTCAAGGAGTCCAAGATCAATCTCATGCTGCTAGAGTATGAGACGTTCCAGATGGGCTCCAGTGAGGGTATTCAGGCCATGAATACCAGGTTCATTAACATTAGTTAATAAATTAAAGCATCTTGGCAAAGAGTTCACCGAGGAGGAGCTTGTGAAGAAGATTCTCCGCACTCTTACCTCAGAGTGGGATGCCAAGAAGAGCACAATTGAGGAGGCTCATGATCTTAAAACCTATAGTTATGATGAGTTAATAGATACCTTGTTGATTCAAGAGATGAGCTTGAGGAAATATACCGATGACTCCAAAAGGAGTAAAGTCAAAGAAAGAGGGGGCAACGCCATTGTTCCGAAAGATGATTCTCTGATGAATCCACAAGTTGTGATTTTGATGAGCAAATAGCCCTTCTGACTAGGCGTTTCAAATGTTTCATGAAGAAGGATGGGATGTTTAATAAGAAGTTTCCCGCTAAAATCAAGTCAACTCAACACCAGCAAGGAGCTGAGGAAGGTCTCAAAAAGGAACACAACAAAGATATCAAATTATTTGGCTGTAGTGAGAAAGGCCATATCCAATCGAGCTATCCAAAGATCAAGAAGGATAGATATAAGAAGAGGTTCGCAAAGAAGAATGAGGCACTTGGTGCCACCTAGAGCGATTCAAAAGAATCTTCATCATCTATTGAAGAAGTAACTGATTCCGCCAACCTCTTCTTAATGGCCATATATAATGAAAGGGGTGAAGGCTCAGCATCTACCTTGAGTAGAGATCAAATCGCTACTGACTTTGAAGCTGAGCGCAACAAAGGAAAGGCTCCTCAAACTGAGGTACATCCCGAAATTCCTTTGTCAATTGAAGAATTTGCCCAGGCTTTCTTTGATGTGATGAAATTAACTAACAAGTCATGAAAAACATCAAGGAGCTAGTGAGGAGAAGTGAAGATTAGGAACACATTATTGCTTCCTTATCTTTTGATATCTGATTTCTTCAAGAAAAAGCTAAGTATTAAGATTGCCATGTCAGCAAGCTCACTAAGCAATTAGATGAGTTGACTGTTGAAATCACAACTTTAAAGAAGGAATGGGTTCCTCCGCTAGCCAATAATCAAACTTTGAATAACCAAACTTGCAGTTCTAAGAGGAAGAATTCCTCCAAAAAGAACAAAGCGAGCCAACCCAAAATAAAAATAGCCTGCGGTTTTTGTGGGAAAGCTGGACATGCTACAGTTCTTTTTAAGCATAAAAATAGTTATTATGACAAGTATGATTGGAATAACTTAAACACTGCTAACAAAGGATGACCCAGCTCAAAAGCATAGGTACCTAAGAAAACATAACTATTTTGTAGGTGAGCCTTAGATCTACTGATGACTCTAGAATTTAGTATGTGGATAGCGAATGCTCAAGGAATATGATGGGAGATGAAAGCCAGTTCATCTCATTGGAGAGAAAAAGAAATGGAGTGTCAAGTTCAGAGATAACCAAAAAGGCAAGATTGTGGGGTGTGGCACTGTTGTTGTCTCTCCTTCAATCGAAGAGGTGTCTCTGGTCAAAGGACTCAACTTCAACTTGCTTAGTATAGCCCAGCTTTATGACAAAGGCAAGAAGGTTACATTCTACTCAATAGGTTTCTCAGTTATTGATTGTAAGACTGATTCTACTATTCTCTTTGCTCTTAGAATCAATAATGTGTATATGATTGATATATCCCCTGACTCCACTAATGTGTGTCTTGTATCTAAGGAGGATAATTTATGGCTTTGGAATAGAAGGTTGGATCATATAAATATGAACATTTTATCTAAATTGGCCAAAAAGCAATTAGTTGTGGGTTTATCCAGCATCAGCTTTGAGAAGGATAAACTGTGTTCAGCTTATCAACTAGGTAAGCAGGTTCAGAAATCATTTAGGTCAATTAATCACATAGTAACTAAGAGACCATTAGAGCTCCTCCACCTAGATCTTTTCGGCTCAGCTCAAGCTATGAGTATGGGTGGTAAGAAATTCTCGTTGGTGGTTGTGGATGACTTCACAAGATTCACTTGAGTAGTCTTGCTAAGTAGCAAAGATGAAACATATGAATCTTTTATCAAGCTCAGTAATCGGATAATGAATGGAATAGGAACTAAAACCAGTAGAATTTGAAGTGATCATGGATATGAATTCGAGAACTTATTTCAAAGAATTTTGTTCAGTGCATGGTATTGACCATAACTTCTCTTTTCCATATACTCCTCAATAAAATGGGGTTCTAGGAAGGAAGAATAGAACCATAGTAGAAATGGCTCAATCCATGCTGAGTGATAACAATCTGCCAAAATAATTTTGGGGAGAAAGATGTTAACATAGCTTGTTATATCTTGAATCGGGTTTTAATTCACCCAATTCTAGAGAAAACACCCTATGAGCTTTGGCGAGGGTGCAAGCCTAAAATTGGTCATCTCAAATCATTTGGCTGTAGGTGCTTTCTTCTTAAAACCAAAGTAAGTTTGATCCTAAGTCTGATTAAGGTATCTTTCTGGGATACTCAACTAACAGTAGGGCATAGAGAATATATGTCAAAAGAACCAGCCTATTAGAGGAGTTTATGCATGTAGATTTTGATGAAACTAATAGTGCAGATTGACATCCATTTGATAAAGATGAAGGAGTAACCTAGCAAGATATTCCACTCAGTATGCCACTCTCTGTGCTTCCCAACCCAGTACAAGAACTTGAAGCTGATAAAGTCAAAGAAGATGAGGATCTTTCGATCAACTTCAACGATGGCGAAGATCAACCTCCACCTCGGTAACCCATTATCGATCCTCCAGCTGTTGATCCTACTCTACCGAGGGAGATTAGTATGCATTGTAACCATCCGCTAGATATCATTATTTATAATGTTCATATTTCGGTGATGACGTGAGGTTAGCTTAGCAGGATGATGAGTCATCCAGCTTTCATCTCATTGATTGAACCAAGAAGTTTGAAGATGCAGAAGGAGATGATTATTGGATGATCACAATGCAAGAGGAGCTGGATCAATTCAAGTGCAATGATGATTGGGATCTGGTTCCTAAGCCTAAAAGGAAATCAATTATCAGAACAAAATGAGTTTTTAAGAATAAGCTAGATGAAGATGGCTCTATTATTTAGAATAAAGCTAAGCTTGTTGCGTAAGGCTACAATCAGCAAGAAGGCATTGATTATGATGGATGTCAAGAGCGCATTCCTGAATTGATTCATTCAAGAAGAAGACTATGTTCACCAACTTCCAAGATTTGAAGATCCGAAGAATCCTGAGCATCTCTTCAAACTAAAGAAAGCTTTCTACGGATTAAAGCAGGCTCCATGAGCTTGGTATGAGAAGCTGACTAATTTCTTAATCAACAAAGGCTATGAAAGAGGAAAAGTAGATACAACTCTATTTATCAGGCGAAGAAAAAGAAGATGTGTTGTTGGTCCAAATATATGTTGATGATATCATATTTGGAGCGATTGATGAGGAGTTGTGTAAGGAATTCTGCAAGCATATGAAAAGCGAGTTTGAAATGTCTATGATGGAAGAGCTCAACTTTTTCCTTAGCCTTCACATTAAGTAGACTAAAGATGAAATATGTATCAGTCAAGTGAGGTATGCTAAAGAAGTTTTGAAGAAGTTTGACATGAAGCATTCGAAACCAATATCCACTCCTATGGCCATTGATATTATCTTAAGTAAAGATGAAGCTGGAAAACTTGTAGTCAACAAGTTCTATAGAGGATTCATTGGTTCTCTTCTTTATCTTATAGCTAGTAGGCTAGCCATATCGTATGCTGTGTGCTACTATACTCGTTATCAAGCTGATCCTAAAGAATCTCATTTAGCAACTATAAAGAGAATTCTCAGTTACTTGCAAGGTTCTATTGAAGCAGGTCTATGGTATCCCAACAGCTCAGATTTCACTCTAAGAGGATTCACATATGCTGATTATGGAAGAGACAAGCTAGACAGGAAAAGCACCACAGGAGGATGACATTTCCTTGGAGAATTCTTAGTCTCATGGTACAGCAAGAAGCAAACTTCTATTGCGCTGAGTAAAGCTGAAGCTAAGTTCATGGCTGCAGGAAGTTACATAGCACAACTACTATAGATCAAGCAGTAACTAGAAGATTATGGTATAATGTTAAAGTGTCTTGAAGTTATGTGTGATAACAAGAGTGCAATTAACCTGTCCAAGAATCCAGTTCAGCATGGCATGATGAAACATGTCAACATCAGACATAACTTCATTAGAGATCATGTGCTAAGGGGACATGTCAAGCTAGAGTATTTTCCTTCAAAGGAATAGCGGGCTGAGATATTGACCAAACCATTACCAAAGGATTAATTAATTATCCTGAGGCAGCTTATTAGTATGGCGAACCCTCTATAATGAAGAAGAAGAATGAAGAATCAGAAATTTGGCTAAGTGTTGAAGATCAAGCCTTATTTAAGCTAGGAGATGACACGTGTTTAACTCCATCTAAAATTTAAAGTAACAACGTGAGATTCAGTTTCACGGTTAAAATCAAAACCCACGTTTTCAAAAAGACATGCTTTTGAATTGGAACTGTCTTCTTCTAAACTCACCATTTTAATAAGGTGGTTAATCAAGTGTTGATCTCAGTGTTAATTCTCATCTTGAGCTGAGAAAGTGCCACGTATCATCGCCATCTCAAGAGGTCTATAAAAGTTGAAGGAGATGAAGAGAGAGGTCACTTTGCTTTTGTGAATTCAAACCAATTCAAAGCTTAAGAAACCTAATTCCCTTTCTCTCAAAAATTTCCTCTACCTTTCTCAAATGGCGATAACAAGAAACACTTTCAAACTCAACACTACAACCGTCAAGAAGCTCATAATCAACACTGAAGGAAAGATGGAGAAGCTAACCTTGGAGGTTGGAACCCTGTTCACCAAGGTTGACTAGGCTGACAATTTAGAGTTAGGTCCTATTTATAAGGTCTATTATGAGAGCCTTCTCAGAAATAGCACCATGCATAGGATCATCAAACAGCAGAGTCTGAGCTCCTTCCTTTAGATGGAAGGAACTACAATCGTTGAGATGATTGTGGCATTCTACTCTCACCTCTACACTATTCAAGGTCTTAATGACATTTTCCTGGTGGTGTTCGGAGGAAAATCAACCCTAATTTGCGCAAGGCTGATTGGGAGCATTCTGAATATGCCTCACAAAGGAACTCAGCTTCGCAGGAATGGTGATAAGGTAATGACGATCATTCTAGAAGATTGGGAGCTCCCCTCCAACTATGTCTCTGGAGAAATCACAGTTTTTGAAATGAGTTGGATCACGAGAGCATGCCATGAGCTTGTGGTGAAGATGTTACTACCAAAAACTAGATCAGTGTCAAGCTGCATGTACTTTGAAAGGTGTGTGGTCTACCATAACCATATGGTAAAGGGTAAGAGGCTCAATTGGACTGTGGTGATTCTTCACAACTTGACAAAGTTGACTACCTTCTATCACTATGGTTACCTCATCACTGAATTGATGAGGGGAGTGAAGATTGAAATTGCACAATTTTTGGGGGAGCCCAGTGATACAGTGCTGCCGATGAAGAAGAAGTTTAACCTCAATCACTTCACCAAGTTATACCATGATCAGGTACATACTAGGTACAATAAAGCACAAGAAAAATGAAAGCTGGAGTGGTATCGAAAATAGTACTTTTGGACATCCCTAAGGAGGAAGAAGATAGGTTTATGGTGGGCTTTAAAGGAAGCAAGGACATAAGCAACAATATGTTGATCTCTAGTATCTTGGAGCAAGTCACCACCACCGCTTCCTCTCCCAAACCCAAGGCTGCCTCTTCTAAGGCCCGTAAGAAGATCCCATCCAAGCCAAAACCCAGTGAAGTTCTTGCTTAACCCCAAAGACAAAGGAGGCAAATGAAGGCTAAAACGCACACTCAAAGAAAAGATGAGGTAAAGATGCAAGCTCAGCAGCTAATTGAGGAAAAAGAGGACGCGACCGAGGCTGAGGAAACCCTACTCCAAAGAAAGCATAAACTTATTGTTACTGGAGAATCAGAGGAGTAGGGTGAGACCAAGAAGTTTAAGGATGAGGACACATCAAGTCCTAGAGCTGCAACTGATATAAACGAAGCAATTGCCAAAGCAAAAGGCACTCAAAGCAAGCAAAATGCCACCAATCGGCCCTTGCACAAGAATGTGCAAGTGGTGAGCAGTGATGAGGATGTTGGAGCAACCCTTCTCCTTAATCAGGAAGAGTCTGATCTTCCTGATCC
Source organism: Euphorbia schlechtendalii (assembly GCA_949673415.1). Classification (NCBI taxonomy): domain Eukaryota; kingdom Viridiplantae; phylum Streptophyta; class Magnoliopsida; order Malpighiales; family Euphorbiaceae; genus Euphorbia; species Euphorbia schlechtendalii. The sequence continues at coordinate 9,655 of CATIWQ010625857.1, read as the reverse complement.
CAACATCCCCACTCTAACTTTTACTCATGCTGAGGACACCTCTACTCAGTTTGAGAAACCTCAAGATGATCCATCCTTGGTTCAAACAACTAACTAAGAGGTTCCTAACAATCCTTCCACCAATTCTTCTATAAATCCTGAACCCAAATCTCATGTAAATACCCTAGTTCCTAACCCTGTAGAAACTGATAAACATTCCTCTGTAAATTCTCCACCTCCTCCTAACTTTGCAAATTCCCCTATCATTATACCTTCCTCTCCTATTAATAACCAAAATTCCCTAGTGAATATCCCTTCTTCTCCCACCAAAAGCCAAGATACCTTCTCTCCTCAATCCTCTCCATTAATAAAACTCAAACTTCCCCTTTTTCTCTTCTCCAAACACAAAGACAAACACAAACACAAATTTGTACAAATATCATACCTTTTATTACTCCTAAAAATGCTAAAACCATTCCTTCTACTTCTTCAAATGTATAAAATTCTAAACCTACCATTTCTTTAAATCCATCCTCTACCCCTCTAACCCCTCTGGTTATGGAAGTTCCTAATACTGAGAACTATGCTCAACAAGGAAATGCAAGTGGTCCAAGTACTAAGGCAAATTTTACAACCAATGAAGTACCTAAGCCCAGCAGTAAGCCAGTCCAAGAGGTCATGGGTGATGCATCCATCTTAGTTCAAATTAGAGAGTTAGCAAAGAAGAAATTCCCTTCTCTCAAAGTAGTAAGCAATTTGCTACTGACTCACGAGTTGACGGGCTTTTCTTCCAAACCCAAGGCTAAGTTACCTGAGTTCAAAGATCATACAAGCTTGCTTACTAAGTCTCTCTACTTCGAGGAGTTTGAAAAGATTTAGGGCTGTTTGTTTGTTATTCAGTCACTTGGCAAAAGAAAGCACCAAGAGTTTGGTTGACAAGATGACCTTGATCCTAACCGAATTATCAAAGTCTGCAACCCAGCTTAGGGAAGTAATTACACCTATCCCCACATCTACTGCACTTGCTAACATAGTCACAGGCAAGATAAAGGGTAGCGTAGATGTTGCTACTGAGCAGCTGAGCTCATTAAGTTCCAATGTGGTAACTCAAGTGACACAGCTCCACAAATTCAGTGAGGAACAAGCTAAAATAAAGAGGAGCATCGATCACAAGATAGACAATGTGCTCAAGGAAGTAGAGACTACCAAGGACATAAGCTATAGCATGGTGAAGGTTTTGGAGACCGTGTCAAAGTTCTTGATGAATCATGGTAACAAACAAGATCAAATGGTGAAGCTGCAGATTGAGATTTCATCCAAGGTGGGCAAGAAGTCTATGCTAAATCTCGACTCTATCCATTCTAGGATAGATAGCAGAGAAGTCAATGAGAATACAGATGTAAAGATCTCATCTTCTCATAAGTTCCTGATTACTGCCATGGGCAAGATCTTTCCTAAGATGCCAACTCCAAGCCTTCCACCTACTAAATCACTCTGTCCAAAGACTATATGACGAATCACACCAAGCTGAAAATCATCAAGACTAAGGTGGAAGATCTACAGAAGAATGTAGGGATAATAATCAGAATTGGTGAATTAGATGCTAAGGATATTGATTACACATCTCAAAGTATATCATTAAATGGACCTAAAATCATTGACATGGAGGCTCAACTGAAGATCGGTCTCTCTATAGCAGATTTCAGAGCTCTACTACAATGCTTTCAACAGTTCGCATGCCAAGGATTTGATAAGATAGTGCACCTTTCCAGATGTCGTTATCTCCTTCTCATCAAGCTTAAAGATCAAGAGTTCTTAACTTCAAAAGGCAAGCAGTAGTTGGAGCAAGAGATAACCTTGTAGATAATCGGCCAGTAATAGGACTTCCAAGCCACCTTCTCTCTGTTGTTGAGGTTGATGATACGGAGTAAAAGGAAGATACCGAGGTCACCTAGGTAGAGATCACTTATTGAGATTTACTATTCTAAGAGCATCTTTAGCTACCTTCTCCCCCCTTTGATATCTGACCCTTCACAATTTGTTCCAGGCATACACTAAAGGGGGAGAAGGTAGCTGAAGATGCTTTAAAAACTACAAACCTCAATAAGGGATCTCTACCTAAGGGACCTCAGTATCCTCCTACTCCACATCATCAGCCTCAACAGAACCTCTAAAGTCAAAACAAGACCAGACTGGATCATCCTCTTTTAAAAGCCAAAAATAAGCCATGTACCTAGTAGTAAATAGCTCTTGTAATAGGACTTAGCATGTAATCTTAGTTTAGAACATAATTTAGGTACTAAACTAAGTAATTTTTTTATAAATGAAATTACAACCTCTATCCTTTCAAGTTAAGATCTTCTTAACTTTAACTATTATGTTGTATGAATGTTTCCACTATTAGTTGAATACATGATGCAGGAACTCATAAAAAGAGAACAACCTTAAAGAAAAGCTGAAGTAAGATAAAGTACCAAAATGAAGAAATATTCTCTAAGTATGGGGGAACTTGGCTGCTTGAAGAAGACTCACTCAGTTTGGGGGAGTTCAAGCTGATTAAGGGAAGTCACTAAGCATGAGAGAGTCATACATCACTTTCCAGGTATTTTTGATATCCTTAAACTATCTTATTCAATTAATATCTTCTACTACCTAGTTTGCTATTTGTCCAAAATGGGGGAGATTGTTGAAATCAAGTTAATAGTACTTCATACTACTTAAACATTTTGGTAATAACAAACTATCTAGGATAGTGAAATTAATTGAATACTAGGTATACTCTTAATTAATGAAGCCGACTTGAACTTGCTTAAGGAAAAACAATTCAGTTTGCTAAGTATTTAATTAAGTTACGGCTTCGAGTAGGAAAAACTGAGTCTATGGTGAGTACTACATAGTTTAAAAGGATTTCAACTCAGCTGTGCGGAGTTAGCTTTTATTAGTTAAAAGCTCTATTAATTGACATTTAAAGAAATAAATGACACTTGTGTTGCTAACATTTTCTATGAGAAACAGAATATTCTTTAGATGCTTTTCAAGTTTAAAGCGTTGAAATTAAAGAAGATTTCCAGCGATCCTCACAAGATAAAAGGTGTAAGTATGGAATGTTGGAGATTCCTCACTAAAGCCTAATGCAAAAGGAATTATCTGTCATGCGCCGTTTCTTAGTGTTTTCGCAAGATTCTACAAGCGTCAGCAATATTAACCAATCTCAAGATTCCCTGTTGCATTTTGTGCGCATATCTAACAGATTGATTTTCTTGAAGGCATATGAGATTTTGCCAATAGAATTTTATCACACCTTGAACTTTCATAATTTCTATCTCTAAACATCTTGGAATCTATCTCCAACGGGAAGATTCAAAAGATATGAAGAGAAGAGAAGTTGAAGAACTACAAGGATGAAAAGTTTGCAACGGCTACTTCGCAAAGCTTCAATTATAAATAGAAGACTGAAGAAGACGTTAAAACTTGGTGAATCACCTCGAATTTCTTTAAGAGCTGAAACTCTGCACAAATACTCCCAGCTTTAAGAAATTCCAAATTTAAGCAATCAGCGAATAACCATTGTTCTAACCTATTTGTAATAGAGAAAATCACTCTTAGATTTAACCTTGTAAGGATTCAACAATTTATGAGTTGCATTTAGTTTGCAATCATTATATACAAATATGAGTGTCAGTTTGGGATGGGTACTAAAATTGATTTGAGTGGTACTTAGAAAGAAAGTTATTTTTTATAATCGCGTCTACCCACTGTAAAGGCTACTCCGCCTAAGTAGGGAATGAACAATAGTGGATTTAAGTTCAGAGAAGGTATTCGAGGATTGGAGGTTGGCTCGAGGCCGAACCAGGATAAAACCAAGTGTTGAAATTCTATCTTTCGCATTAGCTTTTATCATGTTCTTCTCATACATCATCCTTTCTATCTTTATCATTTTTACTTGAAAAACCAATCCGTGCTGAGTAGAGTACTCAGCAAGCGATTAAAGATAAACTATGCCAGCAAAGCTAAGAAGTTTATAAGTTTTTATACCAGCTCACCACAGCTTCACTCAGCACGCATCTAAAAATAGAATTTGGTTAAAATATTTTTATAAATCTAAAAAGTAACCAAGTAAAGCATTCACCCCCCTCTACTATTGTTTATAAATTGTCTAAGGACCAACAAAGAGAAGTATTTTCACTTTCTCTCTAGATTATAGTGAGTTCACATTGGGATTAAAAAGCTATTGAGAGAAGATCTTCGAGCCTTTGAAATCAAAAACTCTTCAACATAATCGAAAAAGCTAAAATAGCATAAAAAATCTAAAAAATCAACTTCCCCTTTTAGGTCGGGCCAATACCAATCGGACCAGTTGCACCAGTCCTTGTAATAGGCCAATATTGGCATGGAAGTTACTCTATAAGGTTAGTTCATCCTGTAATAACGACCCACATTTCACTTTTAATCCAATTTTTACACGTCCTCTTTTCTTAGGCCCACTTTTAGCCAGTACATAACATCTGCAAGTTAGGGTTTAAGGGATCTAAACATCATTTTTTCAAAACTTGGAGAGTGTTAGGCCTGTGTGGCCTAATTAAAATATTAATGATTGAAAATTTTTTATTTAGAAACAATTCATTTTATTTACAAATATGTTGGTCATTTTTAATCCGAGAATAATTTTAATTCCCTTCGTGGAGGTATTCTAACATGTATCTTCAACAATTTGAAGAAACAGACAAAGAAGGAACGAAAACATTACATTAATGTTTACAAAATAATAAAAAGCAAAATTATTCCTAGGTCAACATGCGTAATAAAATAAAACATGAAAAATGAACGAGATAAAGCAACTCTAGGAACTCAGAGGCTTACCCTTTCGGTGCGAATCCACTTCGACGTATCCGTTTATCCTCGGGAGCGTTCCTCATTCGTTTTTCAGTTATGGTATGGTGTGGAAAATAAGTATTTATTTATCTTGAAAACAATCAGAATTGAACTCTAAATTTGTTTTAGGTACGAGAATATCTGAGATTTTTGAAGAAAAGAAGATGTAAGGAAATTGGTTTGAAAATCGTAAGATTTAGAATCCAAACATGCTTTGGATCCAAACATATTCGGAGGATTTAAAAGAAAATATTTTTGTAAAATTTCCCGGGTCATTCTCTTGAGAGAATCAATTTTTTTCTGAAAATTTGGGTCCCCTGAATACTGAAAATTTTTATTTAAAGGGAAAAAATCGAGATTTTTTCTCGCCAAACTTTTGGCGAGACCGGTTCGCGATACCCCTTATTTTATATTTTTAATTTTTTTAAAAATATTTTCAATAAATATATTTTCAATAAATATATTTTCAATAAATTAATTTTCACTAAAATCTAGTTTTTAAAGGCTTAAAAAAATAATTTAAGTCCTCAAAATAAATTGGCGATCAAGAGCATTCCCATTTAAAGATTTCTAGATAATCGAACACCGTGTGATTCAAGGATAAAATCCCGAAAATCCATTATCATCAAACGCACGAGCTGGTACAAAATCCCATGCTCACAACAGCTTCACTGAGTTTATATCATATAAACTACATAATACTCAGCCTCACTCATCTTTTCTTGCTCTAAGCCATAACTTAATCAAAACTTTGTAAATTGAGTTGTTTTTCCTTAAACAACTCAAGAAAATTATTTAATTGAGAGTCTACTTATTACTACATTAATTTCACTATCCTAGACAGTTTATTATTTTCAAAATGTTTTAAGTACTGTGAGTAACTGTTAACTTGGGTTGAACTAAGGTTATGAAGTAGACGAAACCTTCATGTGTCTAATCACTCATAGGACAACATACATCAAAATTTATTATTTCCAAAGTACTCGTGGCACGTTGACCCTTTTCTTTGAAAGGTTTCTTTGTCATCTTACCCTCTAAACAAGGTTCACATGCCTCATAGGATTCCCATTCCATTGGGCCCATGTCACCACATTTGTATAACTTAGTTGAGAAAATCTCATTTATATGGCCTTGACGACAATGTCATAAGTATGAAGATTTCTCATTATCTATCTTTGAATTCTTAGAAATGTTCATATTTAGAATTTTAGTTTTAGTATCTAAACATAAATGCCATTCAAACACATTCCATAAGCATAAAGAATATTATCACTCTAAATTTGACAATTATTATTTGAAAATAAAATCTCAAATCCTTATGTTGTTAAAGACGCAACAGAAATAATATTCTTACTGATTGAAGAAATATAATAGCAATTGTTAAAAACTAAAACAAGGCCACTAGGAAAACGAAGGTGTGAGCGGATGACACATATGCGATGGGCCGAAAACGTGCTAAGATGAGAGGCGCGATCCATTGGGGTGTATTTGTGAAAATAAAATATTGAGTCGGGGACTCGAAAGGTTTAAAAGAGAAAATGAAATCCATTTAGATTAGTGAAAACCCGAAATCATTGTCTCGTAGTGTAGAGTCACCACCTGGATTAGCTCTTCCAAGAATTAAAGTCCTATGAGGCTTAACGTCTGGGGGACAGCCCACTAAGACACAGAGATTAGGATTCGGGATAAGTTGCTTACTTCTTATTCGATCACATTAAATTACATCTACTGGAAAACCGTGTTTCTGAATATGCATATTCGAACTTATGTCATTTTCGTGTTTATAAAGTATGATTTATCCCGGATGCGAAAAATAGTAAATCCATACATAAAGCAATAAATAAATGCGGAAAAATAAAATTACAAATTACAAAACCTCGGTGGATGCAACCACCCGCCTAATCTATTAATTACATGTCCTTAGAAAAATAATTGCAATACTCGAAGGAAAATAAAATCCTAGGCATACATCTAACATAATCTATCTGCATACACAAAGGTTAGCACAGGGGATATAACACAACATGAATATTTATGTTCGATTTGATTTTGGCGAGGCCCATGTGGCCTAATTAAAATTTTGGCAGTTAAAAATTCTTATTTTTAAGAAAAAAATAATTTAATTTATAAACATTATATTGCTCATTTTTTATTAATGAAAATGATCGCATGGTTAAAGGTGAGGTCTGATATCCAAGAATAATTTTAATTCCCTTCGTGTGAGTATTCTAACATGTAATTAATTACAAAATTCCCACAATTAAATAAATTAAAAGAGTAGGTAAAAACATAAAAGAAAGTTACATAATAAAATAAATAAATTAAAAATTAAATAAATAAAAAACCAATAAAATAAAATTTAAATAACAAAAAGGAATAAAATAAATCATAGATCAATGATGAAAATCGAGTTCGTCTTAGAAGTTAGGAGACTAGAATAATAAGTATCATAATATAAAACATAGGAAAAAGAAGCTCTATGAACTCAGAAGCTTACCTTTTGTTTCGAATCCACTTCGACAAATCCACTTGTTTTTCGGGAGTGCTTCTCGTTGTTTTGGTTTGATTTGTGTGGACAAGAAAGGTTTATCTATCCTAAAAATAATCAGACTCGGATTCTAAATCTGCTTTAGGTCCAAGAATATCTGAGGATTTTTGAGAAAAAATGAAAGAAATATGATTTAAAAAACTATTAAATCCGGAATTCAAACTTGTTTTAAACCCGAGAATAATCAAAGGATTTTTAAAAGAAAAATGAAAAAGTTAAAATTATTTCGTAAAAAAAAATACTTTTTCAATAAAATTTCCCTTCATTAATAAATATATAATTTGTAAAAACATTCCGATCCTTTTGCTATTGAAAATTTTCACAGGAAGAATTTTTCCGATTTGGGATTAGCCCGCAAATGTTGGCGAAGCCACCCTGACTCGCCAAAAATTGTGTTGATTCTAGGAATAAATCCTGCAAAAGCCATCATCATCGAATGCTCGTGAGCTGGTACGAAATCTCGTACTCGTAGCTGCCCCTCGTGAGATCACTGTTGGTTATTGCCAGTATGATCACACGAAATGGAGCGGAGGGATCGAGAAAATACCTGACTGTTGCGGTTGGTGACTTCTTTATCATCGATTGATGATGACATGGGCCTTTCTTTCTAGCATCGTGCCCCACGAGGATGTCCATTTCTTTCTTCGAAATCCCCTAGTGGTTGATGCCCCTTCTAAGAGGGTTGACTGTTTCTTTATGCGGTGTCCCTTTAATAGTCAGCAACCATTTCTTTCTATGGTTACGGTTATTGTGTACCCCTTGTGAGTTGACATTCATTTGGCTCTGACCGTTAGAACTACCGGAGTAAGGTGCATGAATTGATTTCAAAGGCGACCCCATTGAGATAATCGTTTCTTTCTTCGGTTATGTTTCGAATTTATAAAGTAAGATGTTTGATTTGCTTCCTGTGACAAATCAGAGAAAGTATAATGTTAGTACATTTTATGAGGCATGTTTTAATTATTTGATTGAGTTTATGCAAAGCAAAAATTTTTTCCCCTTTAACCAAAAATTGAAACATTATGAAGAAATGAGTTTGATGAAAACTCAAGGATAACCCAAAGACCGCTTCGCTATTTTAGGAGGCTTTTTATGATGTTGTAATGTTGCGTGAACAGGGCCTAAGTAGGCTCGAATTAAATTTAGGCTTGAGTGGGCCATCGTCTTGTTTGCAGGTTCCTCAAGTTGAGGTGGAATTTCTTGTTTACTAGGATAGTATTGCCCTAGTTTGGTTTCGTCTTTACTTGTAAATGACATGATGTGTATGTAATGTATGCATGATTTTATGCATGGATAATATTTATCACATGATGTATGTTCATCTGTTAGCAAGTGTTGTGGGTTTCATTCATTGAAGAGTCTTCTCATGTGCTGGTGCATGGGTGCCCTTAGGATTTGTCTCGTTGGGGATGCCATGGTTGCCTTACTATCGATGACTCCTTCAAAGTGATGACCATGGGTTCGATGATTCAGAGTCGAGTTCAAAGCTTGGATCTGGTTAGAAGAGGATCTGGATGAGTCGTTGATCCCAAAATTATGTTGGCGATGCTCTCTTTGGTAGTTTGGAAACCTTTTTATCTGAAGTGTTGTGATGATCCTTCCTATGAGAGAAATTAGAAGATATTCGTTCTAAGTTCCGGAGGGGATAAATTATGTATTGTGCCATTCCGAGGATGATATGATTTCTTTGGTTCTAATTTCTGCATAGACGGCTATGAGCACGAGATTTTGTACTAGCTCGCGCGTTCGATGATGACGGCTTTTTGGGATTTCATCCTTGAATCACACAAATTTCGATTATCCAAATGATCTTCAAATGGGAGCTCTCATCGTATTTCAGGCCCTAAATAAATATTTAGGACTGTAAAAAACTATTTAAATACCTTAAGTGGAAACTTGAAGGTTTAAAATATTTTTAAGGACCTAAATAAATGTTTAAGGGTTCGGAATGATTTAATTAAATCATTTTTTAAAGAATATATTACACACACACTCACACACACACACATATGTACATATCTAGACATACATATGTACATATCTAGACATACATATGTACATATCTATACATACATATGTACATATCTAGACATGCATATGTACATATCTATACATACATATGTACATATCTATACATATATATATGTATATGTGTGTGTGTGTGTGTGTGTACACACACACACACACACACACACACACACACACACACACACACACACACACACACACACACACACACACACACACATATATATA
>CATIWQ010625805.1:0-29146 GCA_949673415.1 Euphorbia schlechtendalii | reverse complement strand
AACGAAGAGTCACATCCATTGGTGAAAGATTGCATCTCTTCAATGTGATTGGTTGAGAAGCTTTGATTTAATCCACAATGGATAGACACCTTTTCATGATTGGTTGACTCCTGATAAGTGTCTTTTCGTTGGTAATTGATGGCGGTTGATGGCGGTTGATCATACTTATTTAGCGGTTGGTAGTTAAGAAGATAATACCAGAAAACCGTCCATGTCGCGACCGCGATATGTGATTCACGACCGTGAATCTTTTGTTGGCAGATTTCTATCTCTGAAGTGAACAGGTCACGACCGCGAATGATTATCGCGACCATGAATTGAGTTTTCTTCAGAAATCTCCCTGTAACTTCACTGATCTTCGACAGCTTCGATCCTAAGCCAAATCTTTAAGTTCCACGCATCTTTTTGCACCTTTTTCACTCTTTTTTTCATAGAATTCCACTTTTGATCATTTTACTTCCAAGATTTACTTAGTATCTGCATTTGCATAAAAAACAACTACATACCACGTGAAATCTTTTATATGAAGTATAAAAATGACTCAAACTATAGTGTTTATTGTATAAAATTATCATGATAATAAGTGTAATTATACACTTATCAGCCAGTGCCTCGCAGAGATTGCATGGTCCAAAAATATCATACGCTCATAGTGGCGACTCTTCTAGAGATCATTTTCTTTTTTAAACTTAAAAGTTTAAAAAGACTTTGATGAGTATTGAAAAGTCATTAAATGAGTTTTTTTCACCTTTAAAATATTTCAAACTAAAGCATATGCATTAGACGAATTAGCCATTAAGGTTAGGGAGCTCTATTTCCACCGTGAAGCCATGAAAGTATCACTTGTTACCTCATGGGGGTTGAGGATGCCTAGTGTGTGGATCACTTGTTGCCATGTCACATGTACCTCCCTCGTTCGCACCTGTTTGGGGAGAGGCTTAGACTGCATCGTAGTGCAACAAGAACCTTCTACATCAACAACCCTTACGACTAAACTCATATAGCATCGCCGTAGTAACTTCCCCTATGTTTACCAAAATGTCTATTGTGCATTGTGCAAGTTCTCTCCTTGGCACCCTCATGATGACCCAAGCTTAGTTTTAGAAGCCGAACCCTTTATTCCGCGGATGGTGTATGGTTGGAAGAATTGTATAATTGTGTGCGTGCTACGTGCTATGTGTTAATCGCTTTTCCATCCATTACATATGCAAATAAATCAACATCTCACACCATGTATATCATACTAACCACATTCTTTTATGGAGAAACTAATTCATGCACACACTCATTCTATTATTTGTTTAAGGTTGTAGAACTCTCATTGAGTATCATGACATCATGAATAAACCCTAAACATTATAATATACCACATCGGTATACATTAGTCATAAAGATGCTTGAGGTCACGTCACTTTAGGGAACGCATCAACATGTCATATCCCAACATTTATGATGTCATATAGGCATCCAAAATTCTACCCAACTTGAGTCATGTACTCAACTCATTAATTTCACCACATTGGCGATACCAAATAAACATCAACATTGCTTCATTCATTCATTCATTTATCACAATGGTATAACACATTGTCTTACCCGAAATAAAGTTCTCATTAGTAGTGACGTAAAAATGTCATCATGGTAAGGCTTACCACTCTTTACCCTCTTGTTTCAAGGTAAACAAGATTATTCCATTTATTCCATTCAAGCTCATCCTTGGAGATATTACATTGATCGTTCCCAACCTCCATACCCAAAGGTTGGGATACCATTACATTTCTTCATGAGGGTTCAAAAAACCTTTATGAATCATGAAATCATTTTTTTTGTCATTCTTTTATTGGTTTAGGGTTTTAAGAGCGCTCATGAAGTATCATGACATCATGAATGAGCCCAAAGCATCATGAAATACCCTATCGGTATTCATTAACCTTAAAGACGCTCGAGGTCATGTCACCTTAGGGAATGCGCCAACATAACATATCCATTCATTTCCGATGCCCAATCAGCATCCAAACCTCCACCCAACTGAGTCCATTGCTCAATTCATTCATTTTCACCACATAAGTGATTCCAAATAAACATGAACATTAAATCATCCATCAATTTACACAATATAAGAGTATAACACATTGTTTTACCTGAAAATAAAGGTCCACACACTTCAAGTTGTCATAACATGTGATTGTTATCGTGGTAAGACATTAACACCATTTCCTCACCCATACTAAAAGCTCAACATTCCACTTCACTTCACTACATTCAGTCCCATACCTTGAGAGATCACATCAATTGAGTCCATTGCTCAATTCATTCATTTTCACAGCATAAGTGATTCCAAATAAGCATGAACATTAAATCATCCATCAATTTACACAATATAAGAGCATAACACATTGTTTTATCCAAAAATAAAGGTCCACACACTTCAAGTTATCGTAAAATGTGATTGTTATCTTGGTAAGACATTACCACCATTTCCTCACCCATACTAAAAGCCCAACATCCCACTTCACTTCACTACATTCAATCACATACCTTGAGAAATCACATCGATCTCTCTCGACCTCCTCACCCAAAGGTTGGGATATCATTTCATCGCCTCATCAAAGTTCAAAAAACCCTTAGGGCTCATAATTCATAAAATATCAAAACATGCATGAACTAACCCAATTATGTTTTGTAGTTTTTCTTCATCTTCTTCGATTCTTTCACCATTATTTTCCCATTCTTTCATCATGGAAAGTCACAATGCCCAGCTCAAAACCTTTTTAGGAACCCTCAAAAATCCAGATTGGAAGAAATTAGAGATTTTTGATCTATGGGGGCTCTGGTATATAGCTTTTCACCCCACAAACATAACATTTATTCATGTAGCGCTCATATTTTGGGATCCCTTAGACCGCGTCTTCCGATTCTTGACCCAAGAGTTATGCCCCATGATCGAGGAATATTAGGCTATGTAGGCAACCCTTGCCCCCAATGATTTCCTGTTGCAATGTCGAGTTATCGGTTCGAAGCTGTAGACTCACTGAAAAGGTTATGGAACTTGGACTCCACCGATCATTTTCTATCTCATCCCTCGAAGATTGGAGGCTTTTGAGTTACCCCGGTCTTAGATTGGTGCTTATCTATTCCACAACATCACATCGTTGGCAATTCATGGTGGCTTTACTACTCATGTGTGGAGTAGGTAGCGTCGCCCCATTCCAACTGATTTCTACCTTTACTAGTATATCTCAAGAAGCTTCACCTGTCTCCATTGGACTAGCCGAGAATTTATTATGCATGGAGACCACCAAGGTCAATCTTAGCTTGATCGGAGACCACTTCACCCCTATTGGAGGTTTGGTTTTTGGAGAAACTAGAGTCAGTCCAAGGGCCGAGACAACCTTATGAGAGGTACAAAGTCATTCATTACAGCGAGAGAGGACATTACATTTCTGACCACCACAAACTGGCAGTGGTTGATTGGGTACATATCATGAGAAGTACATAGATATCCAGATCTGTTGGGTTTACCCCTAGTGGAAGGTTACTGACTTTGCTACCCAGTTCATGCTTATGGTATCCAAATACTCGAGTTGCAGGACATCACTTCCTATTCTCCTACACGGCTTTATCATCAGTATGGGAAGACTCAAAGAGTGCCTTGTGACTCTTAACCTACCCATGCCCTTAGTTGGGACCATAAATTACTCGACCATATCCTCGAGAGATGGGTCTGACACACTTCTTTTATTACATTAGACCATGCCTGCTAAGAGACCACAGAGACATATATCTACTATCGAAAATTGTTTCAAGAGATTCAAAAGGACACTAACCTAGATAAATGTAGAGGGGTTAATATACAATGGAAATATACCAAGAGGAGGTTGCAATTTCAAAACTTAAAATTAACCTGAAGGATCTCTTAAGCATACCATGATTAATATAATCTAAGTTAAAACCTTCCATAGATGCTTTTAGGTTTATAAAACTTATAAAAGAAACCTAGCATCTAAGATTTAGATCATTACCAATTGATGGGTCCTAGAATCACCTAAACCATGCTCTAATACCACCAAATGTAACACCCCTTGACTGGGAGTGTTACGGTAAAAGTAACTATCAGTAACTTATCAATTTACCATATTTCACATTAATACTTAAACAAATTCACTTTCAATATTCATGTACAAAATCACCAAAAGCCTAAAATATGTAAATACCTACAGTAGTTATAACTCCAAATATTATCGAAATAAAATTCTCACTCCTCATACTAACTAGTACATGCCATTATTTTGCAAACCAAAATGTTACATGAAATTTTTAATCCACCTTGAGTCTTTTCCTTTTTGAATTCTTCAAGCTGATCCACTTATATCCCTACGGTCCACACTATCTATAGAGCTTCTGAATCTACATGTAGAAAACAACTACACGCTAAGCAATTTGCTTAGTGGTGTACACTAATTCCATTTTCATAGAATTTAAAATATAAAATACAATTTATTTATGATAAAATAAAATCATGAAAACATATTTCAAAATTTCAATATACATATTCAAACATATAAAACTTATCTTCAACATTTTACTTATAATCATAAACAATAATTACCCAAAATAAACTAAGCATCGTTAATGGTATTATATACGGGGGTTGTCATTAAGCCTGAAGCCGAAGCTCCTAATAATGGCACAAAGCTTGAAGCCGAAGCTCCTAATAATGGCACAAAGCCCAAAGCCGAAGCTCTTGAAATCAGTAATCACAGTAATGGCACTAAGTCTTGGAGACAAAGCTCCAATTGTTTGTACAGTACTGTACCCCCTTTATTGGCGCCAATCTATCCGGACCCATTTTCTACTAATTTACTAAGAGCAATAATCAAATTAAAATCTTATAAATTCCAATAAAAATCATTAAATATAAATCAACCTAAATTCAGTAATTAAGGAACATAAATCCGTAATTGTTACACAATAAATTCAATTAAACATATTAAAATTATCATTCATGTTTTCAGAAACTTCAGATTTCATGACCTGACTTTCCTTGCATTTTTCTCCATTAAAACATCTTCAAATCAAAAACTTTAATTCTTAAAATACTTAGCCATATGTCTTAAATTTTCAATGCCATAAGAATCATAGAAATCCATTTACTATAAATCAAGTTAAACTCAAAACACTGAATAGTGTGCAAACTGAAAAACTCCCAAAAACATATTTCATGATTCAACTTTAAATGATAAATTCACATGGTAAATAAACGAAAATCAATTTGCTCCTTCTAAACATATTTAGTTCAGTTTCTCTAGATGCTAATAGAATTAATAATCACTCAAATCAAAGCAATATAACATGAGAAAATATTAAAAAAAATAGAGGTACAATCTGGAAATTTTCTAATAAAATCGAAAATTCGAAATTAGTGTAGACAAACCTCTTTTAATCTCTTCAATGGGTTTCTTCCACCTCTTTCCCTTTTCCACTATTAGTATTTAGTTTCCTCTACAAAAACCATAATTTTCACAATCAAAATACTACTTTAATAAGCCTTATAATACCTTAAATATGATTAATCTACCTTGAATTCTACTAATTTAATTTCACTTGTCTCAAAAATCACTTACCTCAAGTTTGAGTTACTATTCATCTGAAACTTAACGCCTGATTTATTCCTCTTCTAACCTTATTTTACATAAATTGATGATGATAGAAGGCTTAGAGATTGATTTCTAACAAGGATTCGAAGTTTAAACGAAGAAATTGGAAGTTTTTAAGGTTATGGAATGATTTTTGTAAAGAAGAGGAAGAAAAAAGAAGAAAAAGAAGATGGAGATGAAGAGGATATGTAGGAGAAGGTTGTATTTATATAAAATATCTTAATGAATAAAATGCCATTAAGTCCCTGATCAATTTATTTATTAACTATAACATCCTTTCTCGATTAATTGAACCACTTTCTCGTATTTCAATTCCATAAAAGAATAGCATATACATATAATTACAAGCTCCCATTATAGCTTATATATTCTTTCTTGTATGAATTATAATTATAAAAATTTTCAATCTCAAGATACATAGTTACAGGTCAAAGTTTGACTGGCGGTCAAACTTCACTCCGTTTGACTATTATTGAACTTTAACTTTTTCTTATCATTCCTTTAATATTGTAACAATATATCGATATCAAAATTTAGAAATTTTAGGGTGTTACAATTCTCCCCCACTTAAGAATTTTCATCCTGAAAATTACCTGAAGTAAATAGTTCCAGATACTGAGTTCTCATTGTTTCCTCTGGTTCCCAAGTTGCTTCCTCAATCTTATGATTTCTTCATAAACTTTCACCAATGGAATGGACTTGTTTCTCCATGTTTTAACTTCCATCGCCAAGATTTGAACTGGTTCTTCTTCATACATCAAGTAAGGTTCTATCTCAATGATGTTAGAAGATAATATATGTAACGGGGTCTGACCTATATCTCCTTAACAATGACACATGGAACACATTATGAATCTTGTCAAGTGTAGGTGATAATGCCAATCAATATGCCACTAGTCCAACTCTCTCTATAACTTCATATGGACCAATGAATCTAGGACTAAGCTTTCCCCTTTTTTCAAATCGTAGAACTTTCTTCCAAGGCAATACTTTGAGAAATACTTTATCTCCAACTTCATTTGTAATGTCTTTTCTTTTCAAATCAGCATAAGATTTCTATTTATCAGATGTAGCCTTCAGTCTTTCTTGAATAAGTTTCACCTTTTCTTTTGTCTCCTCAATCAAATCCACACCCATGATCTTGTTTTCTCTAAGCTCTGTCCAACATAATGGAGTTCGACATTTTCTTCCATATAGTGCTTCATATGGTGCCATTTTGATGCTTGACTGGTAACTATTGTTATACGCAAACTCCATAAGTGGCAAGTACTTATCCCAACTTCCATTGAATTCAATGGTACAGCTTCTCATCATGTCTTCCAATACTTGAATTAATCTTTCAGATTGTCCGTCAGTTTGAGGATGAAATGCAGTACTAAAATTCAATTTAGTACCCAAGGCTTCTTGTAATTTCTTCCAAAACCTCGAAGTGAATCTTGGATCCCGGTAAGAAATGATTGATAGAGGAACACCATGCAATCGTACTATCTCCTCTATATAAATCTGAGCCAGCTTATCTAGTAAATAATCCATTCTAACTAGAAGAAAGTGTGATGACTTTGTTAATCTATCAACAACAACCCACACCGCATCAAGAAATCCATTGTAATTCTTTCCCACTTCCATTTTGGAATTGTTATTGATTGTAACAATCCAGATGGAACTTGATGTTCAGTTTTCACTTGTGGACAAATCAAACATTGGCCAACGTAATTGGTAATATCCTTCTTCGTTCCACTCCACCAATAATGCCTCTTTAAGTCTTGATACATTTTATTTTCTCCCGGGTGCATCATATAAGGACTATTATGTGCCTCAGTTAAGATCTTTTTCCTTAACTCCACATTATTGGGAACACATAACCTTTCTTTGAAGTATAAGCATCCATCTCCCTGTATTGAGTAATTCCCTTCAATTCCGACTTGTGATCTTGCTCAAATGACTTTAAGTTCATTGTCTTCATTTTATGCTTCTTTGATGTGTTGCAGTAAGATTTGTTGGACTTTCAATTCTACAACTACAGCTCCATCATCTATAAAAGTCAATCTTGTGTTCATAACCTTATGCGGCATCATTATCTTCCTACTAAGAGCATCTGCTACAACATTATCCTTTCCTGGGTGGTAATCAATAACATAGTCATAATCTTTAATGAATTCCATCCACCGTCATTGCCTCAAATTTAACTCCTTTTATGTTGGCAAATACTTCAAACTCTTGTGGTCAATGAAGATATAACACTTCTCTCCATAAAGATAGTGTCACCAAATTTTCAAAGCAAAGACGATTGTAACCATCTCCAAATCATGAGTCAGGTAATTCTTTTCATGAATCTTTAATTATCTCGAAGCATAGGCAATCACTTTCCCTTCTTGCATCAAGACACAACCAAGACCATTATGTGATGCATCACCGTAGATTGTATAATCTTTTCCCGATTTTCGTTGTGCAAGTATTGGTGCTTCAAACAACATGGTCTTTAATTTCTAAAATGCAGCTTGACATTTTTCATTCCACTCAAACTTTGCATTTTTCTAAAGTAGTTTTGTCAATGGGGTAACAATAATTGAAAATCCTTTTACAAATCTCCTGTAGTACCCTGCTAATCCAAGAAAACTTCGAACTTCAGCAGGGTTCTTGGGTGGTTTCCATTCCATGATGGCTTCTATCTTTTTAGGATCCACTTTAATTCCTTCTTCTGAAACAATGTATCCCAAGAAAGAAACTTCTTCAAGCCAAAACTCACACTTACTAAATTTCGCATAAAGCTTATTCTCCTTCAAAGTTTGAAAAACTATCCGTAGATGTTGATCATGTTCTTCCTTTGTCTTTGAATAAACAAGAATATCATTAATGAAAACCACTACAAACTTGTCTAATTATGAGTAGAAGACACGGTTCATAAGGTCCATAAATGCTGCTAGTGCATTAGTAAGACCAAATGGCATCACCAAAAATTCATAGTGTCCATATCTAGTTCTAAATGTAGTTTTCCGAATGTCTTCTTCTTTCACTCTCATCTGATAGTAGCCCTACCTCAAATCAATCTAGAGAAGTATTTGGCACCCTTAAGTTGATCAAACAAGTCATCAATCCTCGGAAATGGATACTTGTTCTTCACAGTTAACTTATTTAGCTCCTAGTAATCAATACACAATCGGAGTGAACCATCTTTCTTCTTTACAAACAACACTGGTGCACCCCAAGGTGATACACTTGCACGTATGAATCCTTTATTCAACAATTCTTGTAGTTGAATCTTCAACTCTTTAAGCTCAACAGGCACCATTCTATACGGTGCTTTAGATACCGGTGCAGTACCTGATAACACGTTGATTGTGAATTCCACTTCTCTTTCTGGTGGCAAACCTGGTAACTCTTCTGGAAATACATCAAGAAATTCACAAATGGTAGGGATGTCTTGTAGTTTCAATTCCTCCATTTTAGACTCAAGAGCAAAAATTAGGAAGGCTTGACATCCATTCCTAATCATTCTCCTAGCTTTCATAGAAGAAACAATGTTAGAGAGATAATCTGATCTCTCTCCAACGATGACAATTTCTTCTCCATTGGGAACTTGAAGAGATATCCTTTTGTTCTTGCAATCTAACATAGCCCGATGCTCTAACAATCAATCCATTCCAGGAATGATATCATAATCTTGGATAGGCAATTTTATTAAATTTTCTAGGAAAGTTTGGTTTTGAATCCTAATAGTATATTTCATATATATTTTGTTTATTATCACACTATGCCCTAAAGGATTTGTCACTTCAACATTTTCTCCTAGTTCTTCTACAAGTAACCCCTTTGTTTGAGCTAATGCAGAGCATATGTATGAATGAGTTGAACTTGGATCTATCAAATCATGAACATCATTATTAAAGAATGAAAATTTGTAACTTCGGTGGATTCTTGAGTCTCTGGTCCTTAGATCGCATAGCTTCATGCCATCCCACCTGGTCTAGCACCTTATTGTGCTCTTGGAGCCATATCATTTTCGGTAATAATACTAGCACTTCCTCTTCCCCTACCATGACCACTTTGCATTGTAGGAATGGGAGCTACAGTTGGGGCAGATACAGTAGTTGTTTCCTGAGGACAGTTTGCAATAAATGATCCTTTGAACCACACCTGAAACATCTTCTTCCTAATTTCCAACATTCACCCATATGTTTCTTTCCACAATAAGGACACTTTGGTACATCCCCTCTACCTCTACCAAAAGATGGGTTAGCCACTGATCCAACACTAGTAGTTTGTCATTGTGAAAACTCTCTATATAAGATTTTATTTGTTCAGAAGTTCTCTTCGGTTTTTTACTAGGTGGAGGTTGTGAACTTGCTTGACCCTGTGACCCTTTCTGAAATCCTGATCTTTTAGCCATTCTCTGTTGTGTACTCAAATTGATCTTCCCAATACCCATAGCAGCATCAACTAAATCGGTGAATACTCTAATCTTCTTTGCTAATACATGTAATTTGATTTCATCATTCAATCCATCTTCGAACCTTTTACATCACTTTGCTTCATTGTCGACAATCTCATGTGCATATCTTTCCAATTTGGTAAACTGGTATTCATATTCGGACATAGTCATTCTTCCTTGCTTTAGAGATAAGAACAATTTCTTCTGTTCATCTTTAAATCTTTCACTAACATACTTCTTTTCAAATTGTTCTTCGAAGAATGCCCAAGTAATCTCTTCAGGTTACCTTTCCTTGACAATATTATCCCACTATCTTCTTGCTTTTTCTTTTAGTAGGTCTTGTGCACAGTCCATTCGCTCTTCATCTGTAAAGTGAAGCCTATCATACACAATTTCGTATGATCAAGCCAATATTCTGCAGTCGTAAGCTCAACTACTTCACCCTAAAATCCTCAGCAAAAAGTTTCTTAATTCTTTCCAGAGGGGTTCGATTATCTTTCCTTTAATTTTGAACTGCTATTGGAGGAATTTGAGGTATATTCCTCAGTACTTGAGTGATTACTTCTGTAGTCATATGTTGAAGTAAAGCAGCCTGTGCTGCAGTAGGCCTCTCAGGTTGATTTTGTTATGGTGGAATCTCACGCCTTTGTTCCTCCTCATCTCTAGCCCTACTTGATGTACTCTCTATATCCTCTTCTACAGTTACTCTTCGTTCATCTGCCATCACCTATTCCTGAAAATTAGACCCAAGTGGATCAATAACTTATACTTCATATCTATTCCTAAATGGCATGAACAAGCTAATCCTAGAATTGCCTAAACCATGTTTTGATACCACCAAATGTAACTCCCACTAACCAGGAGTACACGGTAACAGTAAGTATCAGTAACTCATCAATTTATCATATTTCACATTAATACTTATACAAATTCACTTTCAATATTTATATACGAAAACTCCAAAAGCTTAAAAGAAGTAAATACCTACAGTAGTTAAAACTCCAGATATTATCGAAATAAAATTCTCACTCCTCATACTAATTAGTACCTGCCATTATTTTACAAACCAAAATGTTACATGAAATTTTTAATCCACCTTGAGTCTTTTCCTTTTTGAATTCTTCAAGCTAATCCACTTATATCCCTATGGTTCACACTATCTATAGAGCTTTCTGAATCGGCATATAGAAAACAACTACACGCTAAGCAATTTGCTTAGTGGTGTAAACTAATTCTGTTTTCATAGAATTTAAAACATAAAATACAATTTATTTATGATTAAATAAAATCATGAAAACACATTTCAAAATTTCAATATACATATTCAAACATATAAAACTCATCTTAAACATTTTACTTATAACCATAAACAATAATTGCCTGAAATAAACTAAGCATCGTTAATGGTATTAGATACAGGGGTTGGCATTAAGCTTTAAGCCGAAGCTCCTAATAACGGCACAAAGCCCGAAACCGAAGCTCCAAATAATGGCACAAGCCCCGAAGACGAAGCTCCTAATAATGGAACAAAGCTCGAAGTCGAAGATCCTGAAATCAGTAATCACAGTATCGGCACTAAGCCCCGGAGATAAAGTTCCAATTGTTTGTACAGTACTGTACCACCCTTTAATGGATTCAATCTACCCGGACCCATTTTCTACTTGTTTACTAAGGGTAATAATCAAATTAAAATCTTATAAATTCCAGTAAAAATCATTAAACATAAATCAGCCCAAATTCAATGTTTAAGGAAATAAATCCTTAATTGTTACACTATAAATTCAATTAAACACATTAAAATTATCATTCATGTTTTCAGAAACTTCAAATTTCATGACTTGACTTTCCTAGCATTTTTCTCCATTAAAACATCTTAAAATACCAAGCCATATGTCTTAACTTTTCAATGCCACAATAATCATAGAAATCCATTCAGTACAGATCAAGTTAAACTCAAAACACTGAGTAATGTGCAAATTGAAAAACTCCTAAAAACAGATTTCATGATTCAACTTCAAACAACAGATTCACATGGTAAATGAACAAAAATAAAATTGGTTCCTTCTAAACATATTTAGTTTAGTTTCTTTAGATGCCCATAGAATCAAGAATCACACAAATCAAAGCAATATAACATGAGAAAACATTAAAACAAAAATAGAGGTACAATCTGGAAATTTTCCAGCAAAACCGAAAATTCGAAATTAGTGTACACAAAACTCTTTTAAGCTCTTCAATGGGTTTCTTCCACCTCTTTCCCTCTTCCACTATAAGTATTAGTTTCCTCTACAAAAACCATAATTTTCACAATCAAAATACTACTTGAATAAGCCATATAATACCTTAAATATGCTTAATCTACCATGAATTCTACTAATTTAACTTCAATTATCTCAAAAATCACTTACCTCAAATTCAGGTTACTATTCATCCAAAACTTAACACCTGATTTATTCCTCTTCTAACCTTATTTTACATAAAAATTGATGATGATAGAAGGCTTAGAGATTGATTTCTAACAAGTATTCAAAGTTTAAATGAAGAAATTAGAAATTTTTAAGGTTGTGGAAGGATTTTTATAAAGAAGAGGAAGAAGAAAGAAGAAAAAGAAGATGGAGATGAAGGGGATATGTAGGAGAAGGATGTATTTATATAAAATATCTTAATGAATAAAATGCCATTAAGTCCTTGGTCAATTTATTTATTAACTATAACATCCTTTCTCGATTAATTTGAACCACTTTCTCCTATTTCAATTCCGTAAAAGAATAGCATATACATCTAATTATAAGCTTCCATTATAGCTTATATATTCTTTCTTGCATGAATTATAATTATAAAAATTTTTGGTCTCAAGATACATAGTTATGGGTCAAAGTTTGACTGGTGGTCAAACTTCGCTCCGTTTGACTATTACCGAAGTTTAAGTTTTTCTTATCATTCCTTTAATATTGTAACAATATACTAATATCAAAATTTAGAAATTTTGGGGTGTTACGTTGCGGGCTTGCACGCCCACTAGCGCGCGTGGGCTTTCCCCGCAAATCCCACTCCGAACATCACATGTTCATTTGGGGCCCACTCACAACGAGAAAAATCCCTTGCTAGGCTCCGTGCAACTTTCCCTATTTCCTCTTTATTCCTTTAATTATTAAATTGGTTTAACCAATTAATAATTCTTTTAACGAATTCGACAACTTGTATTTTTCGCATAGACCTAGTTTATAGGTTCTTTACTTTGTCCGATAAAGACCCAAAGTGTGTGACCTCATAGGATCCCAAGGTATTGAGCTGCTAGAGGTTAACTTAAACTTGACTTCCCATTAGGCTCAGTGTTCCAGACCAATAAGGAACCCAATAGCTTTAGATGATCAAATGGGCTTTTTAGCAAAGGCGTATGATCCCCTAATACTCGGAACGTCACGTGCTTGTGACTTGATCCGGTTCTACAGTAGTAACCAATACAATACACTCATTCCATCGGGTTAATTACCATCTAGTTTGTTGAGCTCGGATTAAGTGTTAGCTCATGTAATAGCCATAACTATCCTAGAATTAGACTTGTTCACGAAGAGCACCACTTAACCATTATGTATCAAGATTGACTAAAAACCCCGTTCTATCAATCTTATACATTGATATGAGGTTTATGAGAGTGTTACTTCAACAAGGGGCCCTAAGGTACATCTCCCATTATATCACTATATCAAGAGCGATGGATCCCATCTTGACTACTCAGCTTACCAACATGTGATCATCAATATACCTATAATTATCTGTATCATCCTGATCACTAGGGTATGAATAAGTATGACCCAAATTATGGAAACTCCTACACAAGGTAACTAGTATCTCAGATCTGATGATACTTGTACTGCTACTGCAATAAGACATGACACTAACACATGGATATAGTAATTTCCGAGTGTTTATCTTATAGCGGTCTCCAATGTATTACCCGAATACATTCATGTGTCAACTCAAGCTACCACCTTCAGCTTGTGAGATTGGCTGCTTGGATCTTAATCCAAGGAGTAAGCCTACACATGCTAGTCGATCTGCTCCATTGATGTCCAGTCTCAATCCCATATCCATGCATTTACGCTATGAAGTAGTCAGGACTTTGTCTTATCAATGTTCATATACATAATATTATATATACATGATACCGGTGAGATATATAAATATATAAGAAAACATTGATAAACAATAAAGATACCTTCAATATCATTA
Source organism: Euphorbia schlechtendalii (assembly GCA_949673415.1). Classification (NCBI taxonomy): domain Eukaryota; kingdom Viridiplantae; phylum Streptophyta; class Magnoliopsida; order Malpighiales; family Euphorbiaceae; genus Euphorbia; species Euphorbia schlechtendalii. The sequence continues at coordinate 14,827 of CATIWQ010625805.1, read as the reverse complement.
TTAATAATCTTAAACTATTTGTACATTATAACTAATTAAGATATATCTCCTTAATTGCCTCTAGGGCATACATTATGCCATACTAATTAACATGTTGGTCGCGTTTAACTTGAGTCAATGGCTTAGTTAGCCAATCCGCTAGATTTTGACTTATTGGGATGTATTTTAAGTTTATATCTTGCTACCATCTCCTGAATGAAATGGTACTTTCTGAGTATATGTTCGTTTCTCTGACGAGACTGTGGTTTCTTTGCTTGAGTAATAGCCCCATTGTTATCACAATAGAGCACTATCGAATTTACAATGCTGGACACCACATCAAGATCACCAATAAATCCTTTAAGCCAGACAGCTTGCTTAGCCGCTTCAGAAGCAGCTATATACTCAGATTCTATGGTTGAATCGACAGTCGTATCCTATTTGAAACTCTTCTAAACAACTGCCCCTCCGTTTAACATAAACACATAACCTGACTGGGACTTATAATCATCCTTGTCAGATTGAAAACTCGCGTTAGTGTATCCCTCCAAAGAGAGATCACCTTCTCCATATACTAAAAACATATCCTTAGTCCTACGTAAGTACTTGAGTATAGTTGTAACGGCCATCTAGTGCTTCTCACCTGGTTCAGATTGAAATTTTCTTGTGACACTCAACAAATGTGAGACGTTAGGCCGAGTGTGTACCATAGCATACATGATGGAACCTATCGCTAAGGTATAGGGTATTCCATTCATGTGTACTCTCTCCTCTTGTGTTATCAAAAGGTTAATCCTGTGAGACATTAGGAGATAACCCTTTCTTGACTGCTTAAGGTTAAATCTAGCCAAAACCTTGTCTATGTACGTACTTTGTGAAAGACCTAGCATCCTTTCGGATTTATCTCAGTAAATCTTTATACCAAGTATAAAAGCTGCTTCTCCAAGGTCTTTCACGGAGAACTTCTTTGACAACCACAACTTAACTATTTGAAGAAAAGGAATATCATTAGTTATTAGTAATATTTCATCGACATATAATACAAGTAATACAATCGCACTCCCACTAGCCTTCTTATATACACAGGTCTCATTAGCTTTTGATACAAACCCAATTTCTCGGATTGTCTCGTCAAACTTAATATTCTAACTCCTCGATGCTTGCTTAAGTCTATAAATGGAATTCTGCAACTTGCATAGCTTAGAGTCATCCTTGGATGTAAAACCCTTGGGTTGTGTCATAAACACATCCCTGTCTAGATTTTTGTTAAGGAATGTTGTTTTCACATCCATCTACCAAATCTCATAATCATAATGAGTGGTGATGGCAAGGAGCATCCTGATAGACTTCAGCATGGCCACCGGTGAAAAGGTCTCATCATAGTCAATGCCTTCTTTTTTACTATACCCTTTTGCAACAAGCCATGCTTTATAGGTAACTATGTTACCGTCCATGTTAGTTTTCTTCTTGAAAACCCACTTGCATCCTATGGGCCTAATCCCACTTGGAGCATTAATCAAGCTCCTGAATTGATTTTCATACATGGAGTCCATCTCTGATCTCATGGTTGAAAGCCATTTATTGGATTCTGAGCTTTCTATTACCTCCTTGTAAGTTCGAGGCTCATCATCTTCCATAAGAAAGAGATATTTATCATCAGTGATGAAAAACTCGTATCGCTTAGGAGCAATTGGAGCCCCGTCCTAACCTACGTAATGTTGGTATTATAATAGGCTGTTCCATGCTACACTATCTTGTGTAACAGGTGTAGGTATAATCAGTTGACTGTCCATTTTATCTTCTTGAGTGCCTAACTCAAGATTGCTCCCACTAGCTTTCGTAAGTATATGATCCTTCTCGTGGAATTGAGCATTTCTAGAAACGATGACTTTTTGTTCCTTGGGATCAAAGAAGGTGTGAGCATGAGATTTGGTACCAACTTGCACGTTCAATGATGATGGCTTTTCAGGATTTTTATCCTTGAATCACACAATTTTTTATTATTTGAAGATCTCTGAATGGGAACGCTTCTCATCGTCAAGTTGTGTTAAGGACTTAAATTATTTTGAAAAATAAAACTTTGGTAAAATTAATCAAAAAAGGGAAAAAAAGAAAAGAAAAGCCTCGCCGAAGTTCTGGCGAGCCTCACTAGAATTCTGGCAAGGCTTGCTAAAATTTGGCTAGCCTCACCAAAAACTCTGGCTAGGCTTGCCAAAATTTGGTGACTCGCCAATGTTGGGCGAGCCTCGCCAGAATTCTGGTGAGGACCCCCCTCGTCGGAAATTATATTTGTTTCTTGTTTTGTCGGGGAAAAATTCCCCTATAAATGGCGGGGGATTTTTCGTTATTAAAGGGCCCTGAAAATTTTAGAAAAAAAAATATTTTTTCACAAGAAGAAGAACAAAAAATTACAAAATTATTTTCTTTCAAAAATTCTTTGAATACATTCGAATCCAAAACACGTTTGGATTCCGAATCTCACAATATTCAAATTAACTTTCAACTTTCTTTTTCTTCAAAAATCCTCAGGTATTCTCCAGTCTAAAACAAATTTAGAACCCGAGTCTGTTATCTTCAAGGTAAATAAACATTTTATTTTCCACACAAACACAACTAAACAATGAACGAGGAATGCTCCCAGGAATCAAATAGATACGCCGAATTGGATTCATACCGAAAGGGTAAGCCTTTGAGTTCCTAAAGTTGCTTCATCTCGTGCTTCATATGTTATTTTACATGTTGGCCTAGAAATTATTCTGCTTTATTTTATTATGTTAATATCGTTGTAATAATTCTCCTTCATTTTCTATTTCTTTTATTTAATGAATATATATTTTAGACTACCCCCACGAAGGGAATAAAAATTATTCCCGGATAACAGACCTCACCTCTTTCAATGCAAGACTTTCAATAAATAAAAATGAACAACGTATTTGTAAATAAAATGAATTATTTTATTCCTAAATAAGAAATTTTCTATCGACGATATTTTAATTAGGCCACACGGGCCTTGGCAAGATCAAGTCGAGCATATATGTAAATATTAATGTAGTACTATATATCATGTGCTAACCATTGTGGATGCAGGCTAGATGTATTCCTAGGTTTTATTTTCCTTCTGGTATCGCAATTTCAATTATTCTTTTGGGAAATGTAATTATTAAATCAAGCGGGTGGTTGCATCCCCCGAGATTTTGTAATTGTAATCTTTACTTTTCCGCATTTATATACTAATTTATGAATGGATTTATTGTTTTCTGCATGCACGCTAAATCATTCATTATATACTTGAAAATGACATAAGTTTGAATACGAATAATTAAGAAACGCGGTTTTTTGTAGATGTAATATAATGTGATCCAACAAGAAATAAGTAACTTATCCCGAACCCGAATCTCTATTTCTTAATGGGCCATCCCCCGGATTTTAAGCCTCACAGGACTTTAATTCCTGAAAGAGCTAATTCAGGTGGTGACTCTACACTAAGAGACGGTGGATTTGAGTTTGACAGATCTAAAATGTTTTCGTTTTCTCTATCAAACTTTTCGGGTCCCTGAACTGACACATTTTATTTTTACATAAAAACCCCGGTGGACCCGCCTTGAATTCACACGCTCTCAGCCACCGCTGATAAGTGTATAATTACAGTTAATATAATATTAATTTTATACACTGAACACTATAGTTTAAGTCATTTTTATACTTCATATAAAAGATTTCACGTGGTATATAGTTGTTTTTGATGCAAATGTAGATACTAGGTAAATCTTGGGAGTAAAATGATCTAAAGTGGAATTCTATGAAAAAAGAGTGAAAAAGATGCATGGAACTTAAAGATTTGGCTTAGGATCGAAGCTGTCAAAGATCAGTGAAGTTACGAGGAGAATTCTGAAGAAAAATGCAATTCACAGTCATGATAACTATTCGCGGTTGCGACTTATTCTTCTTCAAAATAGAAATCTGCCAATCAAAGATTCACGGTCGTGACTTGTATATCGTGCTCGCGACTTGGACATCGCGCTCGCGACTTGGACAGTTTTCTGGTTTAATCTTCTTAACTACTAATCGCTAGATAAGGATGATCAACCACCATCAACTACCAACTAATAGACACCTATTAGAAATCAACCAATCATGTAAAGGTTCCTATCCATTGTGTATTAGATTGAAGCTTCTCAACCAATCACAATGAAGTGATGCAATCATTCACCAATGGACATAACTCTTCGTATGAATAGACATAACCCTTTGAACTCTATAAATAGGGCTCCAAACCTAACAATTTCGTGCAATCAGGCAGAGGGAAAACATTAGAGTGCATGAGAGATATATAGTGTGTGTATAGGTAGAGAATTCACTACGTTCATAAGTGTTAGCGAGAAAATATTTAAGTGATTCGAATCCTTGTTTCGATCACTAGATTTATCTATATTCTCGAGTGATTGTTGTATAAGTGTACTTGCAAATCAATTATCAATAAAAGTTTTCGTTCTTCAATATTCATTTGTTCGATATTAGCAAAGAATAGCATCCTAGCGGAGGTTCTGTACGGGCCAAGACCAAATTCAAAGCAGACGTGGGAATTGTGGGAATTGATGACTCCCATTAAAGAGTGGATACGGCTTGATCAACTTTAGCTTTCACTTGCATACCTTACAACTTTGCTTTGCTTTCTACTTATACTTTCTATTTCAAAGTTTATGATATGTCTACGTGTTATAATGCGAATTTCGTGTTAATTCTTTTATATTAATCAAGTTATATTCATTGGAGTTAATTTTAAGAGTAGTTTCGGGATTAACAATATCGTGTATAATCACTAGATCTGTGATATAACACTGTTTAGTGAGCTAACATTTTTGGAATGGTAACTTGCTAAATGTGGCTACGTGAGAGCGACCCGTACTAAGCATAGTATTGATGTTGTCCAGGTTTATATAATTATCTTAATTCGTTTGCGCTAGGTTTAGAAAAACTATTTCATGTGTTGCTCTACAGCGAATAATTGAACATCTGGATATTTTGAACCGAGCCTGTTAGATTAGTTTAGTGAATTGTAACATCTTTGTTGAACTTGCATGTTTTCTGTACTATCCTTATTTCGTAGAGAAAATCTATATATTTAGATTCTCTAATCTTTCATATCTATATTTACTCATTCTTCATTCTAACCCTCCTATCCAAAACTTCATATTATTTTCTTTTCTTTTTCCCTAATTGATCTTTAGGCTTGGTTCGTTACCTGTAGGTTCGATATCTTTTAAAACTACATCGCAACTGTATACTTACAGTTATCATTATTTTTCTATTTGATAAGAGGTACTGACAACGCATATACTTTACGTGAACAAGTTTTTGGCGCCATTAATATATAGCCAAATCTTGCAAATAAATTATTAAACTTATAAGTAGAAAAGTGGTGAACAACCGCTCCATGTCATCCGCTCATAGTGGGGACTCCGCTGGGGATTTTTATGAAACTTTTTTCAAAGGTTTTAGATTTTGGATAAGTGCAGAAAATTGTTGATTGCATTATTCAGTATTTTCTTAATTATGACATATTCATAAATTCGCATTGCAATAAAGGGGATTAGCCCGTAAGTCTATGCTACCCTATTACCGTGAAGCCTCCTTTTGTACTAATCTGCCTCCTTGAGAAAAAATAGTACTTGAGCGGGCGGAGAACTTCTTACCATGTTGCATGTACCTCCCTCATTATAACCCATTTAGGGAGTGGCTTGGAGTGTATTTTAGATGCCCACAAGGGGTAATAATATATCCCACAAATTACCTGTGTGATGACCACTTGACAACTGACACTTAACCCACAAGGGGCAGTAACACATTCAACACATTACCTATGAGATGCCCACAAGGGGCAATATTATATCCCACAAATTACCTATGAGATGTCAATTCGACATCCAACTCACAGCCCACACGGGGTAATCACACATACCACGTAACCCAAACGGGACAAATACCTACCTAAACCATTTTCTTTCACATCATGTGATGTTCCTGCTAATATCTGAACCTAAGCCCACATGGGGAAAACTTATTACCTTACCAAATATCCATGGGTATAAACCTAATACCTGAATGATTCGCCCATATGAGGCAATGATTCATGCATCACCACATACCCTTAAAAAAGTGCTGACCAACAGTGGTATCCAAAACTCTTCCCTAATTGGGTAAAATGACCAAATCATTCATTTGATAACTACATACAATATTTATTTTCATTAGGGTATGTCGCACTGCTTACCCGAAATCAATTTGACCTATTCATTCCATGAGATTTCATCATAGAATGAGATCTTGAATTATCGACCTATTACCACACGGGTACCTTGGGTCACCTTATTTACATCATTCTTATCACGCTGTTCCATGAATAGTATGTAGATCTCAAGGATTAAGCTTTCAATTTTTACACCTACTAATGTTGTTTGTTTCAAGTGGATTGACAAGCTACTCGCATCATAGCACACTAACCTTTGTGTATGCAGCCATAACATTACAACTTGATGCATTTTTCACATAATAAATCGTATCATGCATGGTCTGATTTTCTACTTGTGTAACAAAGGGCCTTGGAAAAGGCCTGCTCGCTGCCTGGTCCACATTTCTCCAATCATGGCTAATTAGGAAGGGATTTCATACACCGACTCAAGTGAGGACTCGGGTTTTGATTCAGATTCAGTTCAACATGTGTCTTTCATGGCTAATCCACAAGAAGAATTTGTGAGGGAGGACCACCCTTTCCTTACAAGCTAAAACTTTCAGCAGACACATCAGTCGTTTGTAAGAGTCGAGATTGCTGCTACTCTGATGGCCTTTGAAATAGCGAATAGCTAGCATCACTCATTCAACAACATGCAGGGAGAGGTTAGAATATGGTGTCCAACTTGGGGGTTACCCTTAATAATGGTGGTCTAACTAGCCAGCCTAGAACAGGGGGTCCTTCTACCTCTCATATGGTACCCCCATCTCCTACTACCTTTTACCAGTTCGGGGCAGGACAAAGTCAGTTCAATCACAACCAACCTCAAATTGGTCAAATGGGATATGACTTCATCAATCCTTCCCATAATCACTTCTTCCCAGGATAGCTTGGCCAGCCAACGTTCACACCAGGGCCTTTTTATCAAGGAATGGCCCAACAACCTATTTCCAATTGGTATACGTCAATTGCCTCACAGTTCCAGGCTACCCCTCAGTTTCCCAATTATGTGGCATTCTCCCAGGGGTAATATGGCATTTATCAAAACGTTGTGAATGCCATCCTCTGACAACTGGGTATGGTGGAATTATGACAACAGTTTATGGCCACTCAAGGTAGGCATATCATGAATGCATACCCTGCACAGCCGATAGTCGGGGACAAGGATAGCTTGACACCAAACTTCACAATGCCACAATTTGAGAAGTATGTGGGATCTGGAGACCAACATGCTCACTTAAGACATTACCAGTCGGCGATGAGGGCATTAAGGGTCAACAAATAAATGATGGCTAAGCTTTTCATCATCACCTTGGGGTACCCGGTCTATGAATAGTACAGTCCCCTTCCATTAAGCATAGCTTACGATTAGAACATACTTGCTCAAGCTTTGATGGAGCATTATGGTTTCAATGCTCAAATGGAGACCACAATGCAAAATCTAGAAGCTATAAAACAGAAGCAAGGTGAAAGATTTAAAATGTATGAGCGTTGGATGGCTACATAAGTCAGGCTGCAAACTCGTTTGACCCTATCAGAGATGATAACCAAGCTTCTGGATGGTGCATTGCCACCATACAGGAACAAGTTCGGGTTGGACATCTTTTCAAGCTATCAAGAAGTTTTTGAGAAGGCTTATAGGATGGAGCATTTTGAATCCATGGACAAATCCGGAAGGCACTAGTACCGAAAGATAACCAATGAATGATAATGTAATAAATTAACTTTTAGCTACTTTTCCCACGAGGCTTTTGAACTTTGAATAAATTGAACTTTACTTGCTTGACATTCCATTGATAATATCACGCATTCTCATAAACATGTACATAATGTTTTTAGCACATGTGACACATCATATCATAAAATTAACTTGGGTATAAAGGGATCCCCTACAATTACAAATAAGTTCAAAGATTTTACTCTTGAGGGAAAAGTGAGAGACAAATACAGGTACTTAGACAACGTGTGATAGCATTTACCTCATCCTTTAAAGATGTAAGGTTGACGGAAAGATCACCAAGCATGAAACGTCCAATGACTATTAAATCAGTTAAGCAAAAGTCAAATTGATCGAAGCTAGAATAAGGCAGAAATGGCTACAAAGCAAATCGAATTCAAATAACTGGTAGAATGTCAAAGATACAAAGGAGTTAGATTGTTGAGCACGTAAAAAACTCCATCACACGGCCCACCAACATTTATGGGCTGATCATTACATTGTTAAAGGAACATCATTGAACGTAAACTATTCACCCTCGATGGAATCAGGCTATACTTAATGGGTCCAACAATGTCACCTATCATCAAAGTATAATTGAATTCATAAGAAAACATTGATGATCAACCACCAAGACTTATCATCACATACACCTCAAGCCAGCAAAGAGGTATTAGCACCAACCAATCGATAAAAAACGTTAAACAAGACAACAACTGAAGTCATGGACATGGATGGCAACTGATGTATCAAATCAACCAAGTCTTGCACAATTGCTATCACCTGTAGGTGAAAGAAATAAACTGGTAAAAGTAGTGCCAATAAATAAATAAATTTGTAACAAGCCTGTCAATTAGCACTCCGCTAGTTGAGCAAAAATTAGGGCCTCTTTTCAAAATAGAAAAAGAATAGTTAGTTGAATTGAAAACCTGAAAAGGATGGCTCAGGAAAAACTTAGAACATAGAGAGAGAAGTAAAAACTATGGTTAGAAAACCTGAAAGGGCTAATCGATGGCAAGAGTCAAATCATTTGAAACATTTATACCCCTGTTAAGTTCATCAATGAAATGTCATTTTACTAAATCTTTATGCATGTGCTTATCTTGATTGCTTGCATGTTAATGGTAGAATATCGCAAGTAAACATCTAAAAAATAAAAAATAAAAAAAAAGATAGAGTTTACTAGATTGAAAACCTGAATGGGTGGTCGAGGTAAAAATTAAGACAATGTTCGATAGATCGAAAACTCGTAAGGGCGATCTATGCAAAAATTAGAACCAAAGAAATCCATCATCTCATCTTTAGAAGGGTATGTGACATCCTATACCTCCAAACACTTCAGGCAAATAGCTTTCAAGCAATCATCACCTACACAGTTAGAGTTCAAACCAAATCCAAGCTCTGAACTCGAATCTGATCCAATGAACCCATGGTCATCAATCCGAGGGAGTCATCCATGGAATCCCCAATGAGATAAATCCTTGGGGCACCCATGCACCACTGAAAGAGAAGGCTCTCCAATCAGTGAAGCCCACAACACCTACAACAGATGAACATACATCATATGATAAACATTGTTCATGCATACATTACATATGCATCACGTCACTTATAGGAAAGGACGATGCCAAAATGGGGAAATGTTATCCCAATAAACAAAGAACCTCCACCTCCACATGAGGAACCTACAAACAAGATGATGGCCCACTCAAGCTTAAAGTTAATTCAAGCCTATTTAGGTTTTGCAACATTGCAACATCACCAAAGCCTTCTAACACAAAGGAGTAATCTTTGAGACATCCCCAAATTTTTTTTTTCAAACTCATTCCTTCCTCATGTTTTAATTTTTGATTGAAGGGGAAAATTTTTTTACTTCGCATAAACTCAATCAAATAATTAAAACATGCATCACAAAATGTATTAACATTACACCTTTTTTCTGATTTGTAACAGGAAGCAAGTCAATATCCTATTAATGAAATTCAAAGTACAACCGAAGAAATAAATGATTATCTCAATGGGTTCGCCTTTAATATGGATTTAGGCACCCTACTTTGACAGTTCTAATGGTCAAATCCAATCGAAGGTCAACTCACAAGGTGCACACAATGACCACTACCAAAGAAAGAAATGGTTGCCAATTATTGAAGGGACACCACAGAAAGAAACGGCCGACCCGCCCATAAGGGGCACCAAGCATCTAGGGATTTCGAAGAAGGAAACAGACAACCCTGTGAGGACATGGCGCTAGGAAGGAAGGCCCATGTCATCAATGATCATGGATAAAGAAATCACCAGCCACACCAGTCAAATATTTTCTCAATCCCTCTGCTCCATTTCGTGTGATCATTCTGGTTATAAAACCAGCAGTTATCACACGAGGGGCAGCTATGAGCATGGGATTTTGTACCAGCTCGCACGTTCAATGATGATGGCCTTTCAAGATTTTTATCCTCGAATCACACAATTTTTTATTATCTAAAGATCTTTGAATGGGAACATTCCTCATCACCAAGTTGTGTTAAGGACTTAAACTATTTTGAAAAATAAAACTTTGGTAAAAGAAGGGAAAAAAAGAAAAGAAAAGCCATGCTGAAGTTCCGGCAAGGCACGCCAATGTCTAGCACCAGAAACTCTGGCAAGGCTCGCCAATGTCTGGCGAGCCTTGCTAGAAACTCTAGTTATAGAGAGGCTTCCCAAAATCTAGCTAGCCTCGCTAAAAACTCTGGCAAGGCTCGCCAATGTCTAGCAAGCCTCACCAGAGTTCTGGCAAGGCTTGCCAAAATTTGGCTAGCCTCGCCAGAATTCCGGCGAGGGTTCCCCTATAAATGGCGGATGATTTTTCGATATTAAAGGGCCCCAAAAATTTCAAAAAAAATAAATTATATTTTCACAAGAAGAATAACAAAAAAGATTACATAAATATTTCCTTTCATAAATTCTTTGAATACATTCGAATCTAAAACAAGTTTGGATTCCGAACCTCACGAATTTCAAATCAAGTTTCAACTTTCTTTTTCTTCAAAAATCCTCAAAAAATTCTTGGGTCTACAACAAATTTAGAACCCGAGTCTGTTATCTTCGAGGTAAATAAAAATTTAATTTTCCACTCAAACATAGCTAAACAATGAACGAGGAATGCTCCCGGGAATCAAACATACAAAGTAGATTCATACCGAAAGGGTAAGCCTTTGAGCTCCTAGAGTTGCTTCATCTCATGCTTCCTATGTTATTTTACATGTTGGCCTAGGAATTATTCTGCTTTATTTTATTATGTCAATATCATTGTAATAATTCTCCATCATTTTCTATTTCTTTTATTTAATGAATATATATGTTAGACTACCCCAACGAAGGGAATAAAATTATTCCCAGATAACAGACCTCAACTCTTACCATGCGAGCACTTTCATTAAATAAAAATTAACAACATATTTGTAAATAAAATGAATCGTTTTATTCGTAAATAAGAAATTTTCAATCGACGATATTTTAATTAGGCCACACGGGCCTCGCAAAGATCAAGTCGAGCATACATGTAAATATTAATGTTGTACTATATATCATGTGCTAACCATTTATCGATGCAAGTTAGATGTATGCCTAGGTTTCATTTTCCTTCGGGTATCCAATTTCAATTATTCTTTTGAGAAATGTAATTAATAGATTAAGCGAGTAGTTGCATCCCCCCGAGATTTTGTAATTGTAATCTTTACTTTTCCACATTTATTTACTATTTATGGATGGATTGGTTGCTTTCCGCATGCATGCTAAATAATTCATTATATACTTGAAAATGACATAAGTTCGAATACGCATAATTAAGAAACGTGGTTTTTGTAGATGTAATATAATGTGATCCAACAAGAAATAAGTAACTTATCCCGAACCCGAATCTCTATGTCTTAGTGTGTCATCCCCCGGACATTAAGCCTCAAAGGACTTTAATTCCTGGAAGAGCTAATCCAGGTGGCGACTCTACACAAAGAGACCACTGATTCAAGTTTGACCGATCTAAAATGTTTTCGCGTTCTCTATCAAACTTTCCGGTTCCCCGACCTGATACATTTTATTTTTAGATAAATACCCTTACTATAGCATAACTCGTATGTATTTTGATCAACTAATTTAAAGGGCACTCTGTTTATAATATAAACTACGCTCTCAAGTGCATAACCCCAAAAGGATCTGCTGAGTTTTTCTTGGCTCATCATGAATCGAACCATATCGAGTAGGGTTCAATTTCTCCTTTCTGACACTCCATTGTGTTGGGGTGTATAAGGAGGTGTCCATTGTGATAAAATACCATTATCCCGTACATAATCTTGAAACTCTTGGCTTAAGTATTCACCACCTCGATCAAATTGAAGGGTTTTGATACTTTTCCCAAGCTGTTTCTCTACTTCAGTTTTGAATTCTTTGAATCTATCAAAACTCTTAGACTTGCGCCTCATAAGGTACAAATAACCATATTGTGAGTAATTGTCAATAAAGGTTATGAAGTAGCTGAAACCCTCATGTGTCTTAACACTCATTAGACCACATACATCGAAGTGTATTATTTCCAAATTACTAGTGGCGTATTGTCCCTTTCCTTTGAAAGGTTTCTTGGTCATCTTTCCTCTTAAACAAGGTTCGCACACACCATAGGATTCCCATTCCATTGGGCCCAAGTCTCCACATTTGTGTAACTTGGTTAAGCGAGTCTCGTTTATGTGGCCTAGGTGACAATGCCATAAGTAGAGGATTTCTCATTATCTAATCTCGATTTCTTAATAATATTCCCCCGTTGAGACCTGATTCGATCCTCATAAATTTCTTGAGATATTTTTTTATGAAGTTTTGTTATAGAATCTATAATTGCTTCTGGTTTCGGTGGATAGCCTAACATATACGAGAATTAGCTTATCAACTCCCTGAATAGTACTATAAGAATTGGTACTGAACATCCCTCCTGTAAATGTACATGCCCCCATCGCAATAACATATTTGGGTCCAGGCATTTGTTCATATAATCTTACTAAAGAAGGAGCCTTTCAGTTTTAGTATCTAGAACGTAAATGCTATCCATAGATATTCCACAAAGCATAAATAATATTATCACTCTAAATTTGACATTTAATATTAGAGAATAAAATTTCAAATCCTTCTGTTGCTAAAAGTGCAACATAAATAATATTCTTAGTGACAACATGAATATAATAATAATTGTTGAAAACTAAAACTAGGTCGCTAGGCAAACGAAGGCTATATATCCCTACAACTATTGCAGTAACCCGTTCTCCATTTCCAACTCTTAGGTCCATTTCCCTCTTTGTAAGCCTCCAAATGTTCTGCAATCCCTGCACAGAAGTACAGATATGAGTACCACAACCAGTATTTAATACACAAGTAGACTCATAGGGAATTGTAGAGAAACTCTCTATCATGAACTTACTTGAAGTAAATGCTTCACTTGGCTTCTTCTTCACTTATTCAGAAATCAGAGCTTTGTAATCACATTTCTAATGTCCGGGTTTTCCACACACCAAACATAATCCTTTAGGTTCCCCTTTTCGATAATCACATTTTTACCTTCCTACCGATGGGTTTTAAACCTTTACCTTTGATGCAAGCTTTACTTGTCAAGGTACTTGTTCCTCTAGCCCTTAGACCTTCTTCAAAACTTCTATGTTTCTTGATAAACTCAAATGTCTTGTAGATCCTTTTTGACATAAGATAATCTTTCACAAAAGTTGAATATTTATTGGATAGGGTTTCTAACACAAGTTGTATGTCATGCTTGGAATCTATCTTGATTCCTATCTGAGCCAATCTCTTTGAATTCTATAAGTGTTTTATACATCGCTCAGCGGCCAGGATCCCATAATCTCTCCCAGAGTTATAAAGAAATCTCAATATATCATTCCATTCAATTTTCATACCCTCATGAAGTCCTCTAAGATGAATCAGCATGAATTTTAGGTCCATACCTTCATGCTACTTCTTAAACTTCAGGATTGACTAGTTCCAGATTATCTAAAATGTAATCCATGTAGCTTTTCTTAAGCTCCGTTCTAAGAGCTTCGAACCAGTCATCAAAATTGAAACCTGCCAGTTTATTATCAAGTACCGGCCGTGGATGTTTGCCACTTTTCTACTGATAAGTTTAATAACTTTCACACGAAGAGTTTAGTTAAATATCAACGGCGCCAAAAACTTATTCACGTAAAGTATAGGTGTTATCAGTACCCCTTATCAAATAGAAAAATGATGATAACTGCAAGTATATACTTGCGATGTAGTTTTAAAAGATATTGATCCCACAGAGAAGGACTAGCTCTAAAGATCAATAAGAGGAATGGAACAAAAGGAAAATAAAATAGATTGTTTAATTGTGTAGGATTGGAATGATGGATGGATAGACAAATGCATGAAAGATTAGAAAAGATAAAAGTATATAGATATTCCCTACGAACAAGTATACCAAAGAAATCATGAAAGGTCATCAAAGATATTACGTTCACTAGATTAATTTAACATATTCGGTTCTAGACACTCAGAAATTCAATTATTCACCGCATAGCAACACATGAAATAACTTTTCTAAACCTAGCACAAAATAATTAAGACAAATATATAAACCTGGACAACGTCAATACTATGCTTAGTACGGGTCACTCTCACATAGCCACATTTAGCAAGTTACCATTCCAAAAATGTTGGCTCACTAAACAGCGTTATATCGCAGATCCAGTAATTATACACAATATTGTTAACCCCGAAACTACTCTTAAAATTAACTCCAACGCATATAACTTGATTAATATAAAAGACTTAACACAAAATACGCATTATGACACATAGACATATCATAAACTTCGAAATAGAAAGTATAAGTAGAAAGCAAAGCAAAGTTGTAA